>JXTB01000349.1:169639-202990 GCA_002914805.1 Parasponia andersonii | reverse complement strand
GGTGCGGGAGATCGGCCGAGAGCGTGAGAGAGACGAGGGAGAGAGAGAGAGAGATCGGGGGAGGGAGGAGAGAGAAGAGAGAGAGAGGTGAAAAAGATGTGCACGTGGCCCCTCTTTATTGGGCTGTACAATTTTTCAAAAATTGCACATAAGTCCCCAAAATTTCAAATCTCTATCAATCTGGTCCCCCAAAATTTGCAATTTAGTCCATCTGAACAAAATTTTTGCAAATTAGTCCTCACAATATTTTATCCGGAAAATTAGTAAAATATCCAAATTACCCTCGAAAATTCCGGGTTTTTACATTATATATATAAGATATATTTGATAGAAAAAATTGCGTAATTACTATAGTACTACACGCTTACTATAGTGAGTGGGAGAGAGTGATTTTGGGCTATTCCTGCCGAGGAGAGAAGAATAGAGTTTTCTTGAGTGTCTTAGATTCTCGTCTCAAATTGCTATTATCTAGAAAATTAAAAATGTATTTTTGATTGTTCTCCGAAAAAAAAAATGATTCAACTTCATCATCTAAGAATTAGAGAATAAACAAGAAGATTTAAGATTAGAAATTTGATTACTATCAATAGAAGATCAAAGAAGAGTACACGTAAACGCAAAATCTTTAATGTTCTAAAATTTTGTATTTAGATTTGATTTATTCTACTTAATAATCTTGTTTGATATATATATTTATTCATTGGTCGTAAAAAAATATGCTTTTATGTAAAAAGTTCCATAACCCTTTCAGCTAATTTTTCTCCTGATGTTTCTAATAATTGCATGCATAATATCTAGTAGTAGTAGCAGTTTCATCATTAACACACTAGGCCTAGCTATCGATGCTCATTGTATTCACATTGGTTGGTTGGACACTGATTGGTGTCTCACAACTCTCGTTCCCTCACTTTGAGAAATTACTTTTCTAACGGCTACCCGAATGGTCAAACGGACTACTCCGTAGTGTCTAAAACATAGAAATTAGCTTAGGATAGTAGACTCTTTCGCTCAAATTGGAGTCCTGTTCAAAAACAAGCCCCTTCATGCTTTTCGAGACAAAACCCGAGCATAACCGGTACCAGTACCTGTTGACTGCAAAATATTATAACGATATTATATGTCACACCTTGTTTCTCACTCAGCCCCAACATGTCCAAATTTTACGTCACAAAATCATTTCGATAACTCGAGCAAAACTTCACCAACTGAACTAACGCACACAAAATCGCTCAAACTGCCAAAAACTCACCTGAGGAATTTCGACAAAAACGAAAGGACAGCCGGAGGTCAACAACGGCCCAATGGCCCTTTATTTGCCGACGGTGTCAAGAATGGGTGGTCATCAGCATTGATTTGGCCAGAGACTACCTGGGATTATCTCCTCGAACTTCTAGCCATTTTAATCAAATTCTAAATTCTGAAAAATGAGAAATTACTAAAATGACCTTATTTTAAAAAAAAAAAAAACAAAGAACACTAAAGCAACCTTAATTAAAATCAAGGTTTTTACGTAAGTTATGCTGTCATCAGTGCTGGAAAAACTTACCCTTGTGTATTTATAATGTTCGTATGTATAATTGACCAACCAACTGTTTTCTTCTAAAGATGAGGAAATAATTGATTAATTGTTCCCGAAATAATAGATAAAGTGCACATAAATCTGTGGGGTACAACTTTTTCAAATCACCCCTTCATCATTTGAGTTATGCTCTTTCATTTTATACATGACGAGTAGTTTATCAAATTAAAATCCATCGTCAAGGACGAGGAGATTTAATCTTCAGAAAGGAGAAGAAATTACACTTAAAAAAAAAAAAAGAAAAAAACACAAGCACACACAAATTTAGATTCAAGCAAATTTAGATTCATGAGGTATGAGAAAAATCTAAAAAATGGTACCACATAATTTTCAAGGATTATCAAATCAGAAAATGAAAATTCGACCCAAAAAAAAATTTGCAAAGATAAGAGAGAGAGTCAGTAGATTGGAGTATGACTTTAAAAAAAGAAAAAGAAAAAAGAATAGATAAGATAAAAATATCTAGAAGAAGACAGTGATAGCGTGCTAAACTTTGAAAACATCATAGATGTTACATTATTACACACACACACTTCAAAACGTCAAACCCATTGTAAGATCTATCATACATCACAAACCCACTTCACACAATGTTGAATAAATTTAGTTTAAAGCTTTTATTTCCAAGTAACATATCGTAGTAGTATCATAACCGGCCACACCACCACCAACCTCAACTCTTCAAACCACCTAAGAGCTAAAAATTAAAGGACGACATCAGCTTGCACATTTGATGAGTCGCTTCCATCTGAACCTGAAGCTTATACATCTCCACCTGATGTTTCATTGCCTGGTTATGTATCTCCAACAACTGCTGCGCAGCTCCACCAATATTACTCTATTCTCCACTTCATCCACATTCGGTTTCCTCCTCCATCGCTGCGCCTTCCTCGCGGCGGCAACAGCGCAAGAGCAGTGAGACCTAAAGTCGCAGCCGAAACAGTTGTACGTCCACAGCTTATCGTCCAAGTCCTCCTCACAGATGCTACAAACGTGTTATTTATCACCATGAAGGGGAAGAGCATACGACAACATCAGCTCACGAGGATGAGCACTAGGGTTCTCCAAAGTCTGGGCCAAAAGCGCGCGGGGAACGTGGACGTCGAAGTCGCAGAGGGGGCAAGAGTAGGAGGCGGCGGTTCCGTCGAGGCCGCAGGCGTCACATGTGTGCGCGCCATTCGGGTGTGCAGGGTAAGGGAGGAGGGTGAGGTGGTGGAGACGGTGGGAAGGGTGGTCGAGTGGCCTCCGCGCATTGCTGGTGGAGAAAGAATTGCAACTGTAGCATCCGTAGGCCGAGCCAGAGAGGATGGAAGATTCGCAGCCCGAGCAGTTAGGCTGGACGTCCCCGTTTTGGAGTTGGAAGGTTTTTAGGTAATGGGGGTGGCTGAAATGCTTGTATTCCTCTTTTTTTTTTTTTTTTTTTTGTTCTTTGGCTCTTTTGTGTGGTTTCTGTGCCTTTTTTGATCTGTGTGAGTGCATGTAAAGAGGCATATAAATAGTTGAGTGCTTATCTATACTGACATCATTTTTCGTTTTTCGGTTGAAAATGATCAAGTCAATAGATTCATATAGGATATGTGATGAGGTGTCCCACGTTCTAAACTGAAGTCTTTTAGAAGTTAAATGAGCAAGTTGGGTGGAGTAAACAAATGCAAATGCATTGACTTTGAAGAAAATTCTCTGAATGTTCACAGTTTGACTTTATATATGGGTGGTAACGAGTGGCTATTGTAACGGAGTACGTGGTTTGGACACTCGCAATTCTAAGTTATTGATCCATGTATTTGGTCTCATCCGTCAAAATTAAGGGCCACAAAATTCGAAACAATAGTACTTCTGACTTTTGTGTCAAAGTTCTATGGTAGTAAGCTCTTATGCCAAGTATTCTATCAACTGTTGAGAGTTGTAAAATGTAAGTTTTTTGGTGCGAGATATTAACGTCCCTAACTTGTAAGGTGGAAAATAGAGAGGGAGTGTGGGAAGTCAGAAATTTGAGTTTGGCTATCTGACTAAGTCAATGCAAGGAATTAAATTGTTTTTGTAATGGCCACTAGGGAATCCGGATTTGCATGGCCGGAGATCATTTCAGATCATCATGAAGTCAATTAGTATTTTCTAGTGATAACCAATATTTTTTTTCTTTAATTTATGAAAATGAGGGCAAAGAAAGAAGACTACTTTAAATCCTAGTTTTCGATGTCCATAACTCGGATGATTGGTGTGAATCTGATCATTATACGTGCATGGTTTTCAATTCGTGTTTAACAAGCAAGCATCCCCCGGTGTTCAAGCAACTACTCAAACAATCCATATATATGTACATATTGATACATGTGTATGAATGAATGTACGTGTGTATGTCCTTAAACAACAATCGAACTCCAATTTTCTCACAGATGAAACCGTTTTATATTATAATATTCTCCACTACTACAAAACGCACATAAAATTCCAAAAGACTATGTACCTTTGAGAAAATTTTGTACATTTTAAAAAAATGGATATAAACATGTAGATCCACAATAAGCTAAGACCATTGGTTGTTCGATTAGATATAGTATTCGACTTAATCAATGAAAAAACAGCTGCGGCTTCCATACATATAAAGGGAAAACAGGCAGGGGACAATATATAGGACTCCTTTATTCAATCCTTGTTCAGACTGTAAAGCTCAATATTTGATTATAAAAAGAATATTCTTAAAGTATAATCCAACTGTACTATGATCATCACTTGGTGTTGGTGGTACCCAGTACCGTCATCCATGGCGGAGTTTACCAGGCATTTTTCCGGGTTCAACTGTATATGCAATGAAAGGTCCGCCTCCCCACAATTTTTAATAAGGCTACGTCTTTATTTACTTTAAGCAGAAAAATGAGAAACTAATTAGTAAGTAAATTACACAACCAATGAGAATACACTCTTAAAAAGTCAAGAATACGACATGTTATTTCTTAAAAATTTTCTGAGACAAAAAGGGTGTATTTACTGCTTTTGAAAAACTTAATTACAGCTGGAGGGACTGAAAAAAGGTCACCCTTAGCTAGACAACTATTAGCTACCTAAAGGGAACTTCTCTTATTGGTGGGGATGCATGTGCCGGCCGAATGTGAGCATTTCTTGCAAGTGTCCATCTATCAAAATTAAATTCTGTTAAGCACAATAAGATGTTCAGTTTCAGCCTTTGGAAACCTCAAAGTAATAAAAAATAAATAAATAAAGGTTCATTGACATAACTTTTGAGAGCCGGATCAGGTAAAACAGCACCTCCCTTCCAAAAAGATCATCTACGGTAAACCAAAGAAAGGAAAATCTTCGTATGGGAGATCAGATTTTTGGAGGAACAAAAGCCATGGAAAAATTAGTACTAGAGAATAAGAAGCTTAGCTTTAGCCACTTTAGCCATGATCATCCATTGAGACTCACAAATTCACCTCCCAAGGACAACAATTTCTGCTCAGCCTGCAAGCTCAAGATAACATCATCAGGTAATGAAGCTTATTACACATGTAAAACTTGCTCATTTTTTCTCCACCAAGTTTGCTACAACATGCCAAGAAAAACACGACACCCTGCTCATCAAGCGCACCGTTTGACCCTCCAAACCACACCTTCAGTATCTCAAGAAGTTTCCTTCAAATGCAAGGCTTGTGGAGATCACATCAATGGCGGCTTCTACTACGGTTGCACCGAATGTGGCATTTGTTATCACATCCTCTGCTCAGCTCTGCCTCACTCTATTTTAGTCACTTCCCAC
Organism: Parasponia andersonii; assembly: GCA_002914805.1. Classification (NCBI taxonomy): domain Eukaryota; kingdom Viridiplantae; phylum Streptophyta; class Magnoliopsida; order Rosales; family Cannabaceae; genus Trema; species Trema andersonii. The sequence goes on along the minus strand of JXTB01000349.1, from coordinate 197,654 downwards.
CCTCACGAACTCAAACTCGCATTCTCACCACCTTACAACTTCAGCTGTGACATATGCAGCAAACCAAGTTACAATGGCTGGCTCTATAGGTGTCGGCTTTGCGAATTCGACACTCATCTTATCTGCGCCATCTCTAACCGGACATCAAAATCTGTTGATGGTCAACATCGACTTATGCCATTCTCCAACTCTTCGAATCAGCATATTAGTACTAATTCTTCTCCAGCTGATAACAATAGCAAAGTTGAAGAATTAATGCGGCTGGTAACTCAAGGACTTCTTGAAAAGAATGCTGTTTCTAGCTGGGATTTGAGATTAAATAGTCCTCAAGATAATCCTAACATAACAAGAACCCAAGTCGTCACTGGGGTATTTCATCAAACAGATTCCAAGCTGGGTATCAATTCCCCCATTCCAGGGATAAAATTTCTTCATCAAAGTCCATTATTAACTTCAGTTTCAGAGGATTGGAGCACTACTCCGAGTACCCAATTCAGTGCTGCATGTTTTTCCATAGATTTGGCCAAGTCTTATTCAAGTTATGGTACCACAAACCAAGCTAGGACTGAAGCTAATAATAGTAATAGCAATATTCGAGCTACAAAGGTAGATATTAAACCTGAAGTTCAAGGGGAAAAGATTAGTAAACAAGAGAAAGAACTCAGCTATGGTAATGGGACAACAGGTCGTATTTACTCATTTAATATGGGACGAGATGAGAGGCTCAAAGAAGCATTCTTGGTTAGAAACGACACTCTTGCCAAGGAGGAGGCATATATAGGCCAAAAAGTAAAGAAGAACAAGAGCAAAGCTACATCAGATATAGTAAGTTCACCGACTTCAAAACATTTGTTTATATAGATTATACATTTGTATGCATTTGGTCACATATTTTTGCTAATTCATTACACATTTTTCTAATATAATTCATGTTAGAAAAATGTATATAAATGTATACATATGTATGGGTTTGGCCACATATTTTTGCTAATTCAAAACACACTTTTCTATTTCTAATATGAATTATATTACAAAAATTGCAATGAATTAATGAAAATATGTAATGGAAGGGATCTTTGAACTGGATTTTATATCCAATTCTTATATACTTGTATAATAAATATATATATATTTTTTTTTTATCTATGTATAGGTTTTTTTTTTTTTTAAGTCGTTGGGTCATTATCTAACGGTTACCATAATTTAAATAGTTTGAAAAAAATAATAAAAATAAATACATTATTTAATTTTTTTTCTTACCATCTTTTACCATAAAAAGAAGTGTGTGATGATTTTTAATTGAGCAAAACAATTTCTAGGTTAAAAAAAAAAGGACTTATTGGATTATTTTCTTTATATATCATTTAAATCATAAATTTTTATTACATTATATTTTCTAAAGTTACTTTTTCATTACACCATAGGGTTTATGTCACAAATAGTCTTTAAAAATCCAACTTGTTGCAAGTTAGTCGTCAAAGTTCTTATTATGACAATAAAACCTTTGAACTTTCCAATTTGAAATAATTTAGTCTTTCTACCTTTTAAATTACGATCTCCTAACTTTCTAATCAAAAACACATATTAAATAGTATATTATAGCATTTGTCAAATAAAAACTGAACAAAAGATTAGAAAGAATGAAATATATATTATTTACATCTTTTAAAGTTTTTGGAGCTGTAAAATTTTTTAAAAAAATCATATGATTGTTTATTTTTATACTTAAAATTCCTAAATTACTTTTTAAACATATTTTCAGATGTTATTACATACTCCTCATGTTTATTTTTTGCCAAAAATTATTCATGAATCAAAATTGCCATAAATTGGATTATTCAGTGACTTTTTGTGCCATTAACCCTAAATCAAAACTTCTATATATAACATGTTAATTTTGTCTAAGCAGGATAGGTCCAGCGGATCAAGTTGGCAGAAGCTCTTGTGCTGTTATACGAGTTAATCAAGAAACAAGTACAAAGACTCGTGAAGAATAATGTAAGGATTTGAAATCTGAAGATAATGGTCTGTTTGAAGATTTTGGGAGCTATTTTTTGAACTAATTACTGGTATAGAATCGAATATATTGTCAACGCTCATCATTAAAGTTTGAATGCATATATATATATATTTTAGTTTGTGATGTATAGATAAAAATCATATATAGAATTTACGTGAGTCCAAGATCCAATTTTATTGTTATAGTTTGAATAATTTAACTATCACTTGGTTTGAAATCAATAAACTGTATTGGCCTTTATATAAAATTCTGACCATCTAATCTATCAAATTTCTTTATCTTTATATGTCGATCTATATAAGAATGTGAACTTGAACAAAATAATCGATAAAAAAAAAATGTTGGGAAGGTAAGATGGCAAAAGTCGATCAAGCATACTTTCAAACAAGACAGAAGACTTCTAAAAAACCAAATATTTATAAAGCAGTACCTGTTGTTTTGCATTTAGTTTCATTCCAGGACCTTGATATATGTGAAGATAAAAGCGCCCTTGGCTATTAGCTATAGTCTATAGCAAAATATTTAAAAAAAAAAAAGTTAAAACGGTAAGACTTAATCTACACACCCATGACCCACCCAAAAAGGAAAAAAAAAAAAAGAAAAAAGATTTATGTTAGCTATGTATAGTCTATAGCAAATGTTAAAAGCTAACCAACGTGGTTTATGTTAGAAAATTTTGCAATAAGGCCATAAGGTCTAATTCATACTCATCCTCTACATTATTGTACGTAGCATGTCAATATACACACTACTAGAATATTGATTTCTGCACTATTTACTAACACAAACATTACCAGTAAACAACTACATATATTATCTAAAAACAAAATTATAGACAAAATTACATGTTTTATATGCAAATTCCAAGCCTAGCTTCATTGTATATGGCATAGACCATTCAAACGAAACCCTTTAAACCCCTCAACTCTTACAACGACAACCCAAAACCGCCTTCCACCTTTTTTAACCGGTATAGCAAGTCTGAATTCAAAAGTCCAAACTGCATTTAAAAAAAAAAAAAACACAAGAATAAACTCAAAACATGCAGCTAGCTAGCCAATTTTGGCACTTTCAAACTTAATTTTCAACGTTACTTTTCTATTACTTGATCCGCATTAGTCATAACATGATTAGTTCCTTGTCGAAGCTAAGCCATCTTCATCGTCATTAAAGCCATTAGAAGTACCTTTCACAACATGCACATATTAACTATTTTCCAACAACTATTTTGTTCACCAAGTTGAAAATATAAAACGCAGATTAAAATTTCTCACATTCTCAAAGAAATAATATCCAGTAATCCCACTATTATTATTTCCCGTATGATATATATATATATATATATATATATATGTGGGTCATAATCGAGTATGTATATTTTTTATTTTTTTATGTATTTATAAATATTTTTATTTTTTCAATTATTGGATCATTATTTAAATAATTTGAGTAATTGAAAGTAATAATAATAATAATAATAGATACACATTATTTAATATTCTTAATAATAATAATAAATACACATGTTCTTACTCTTTTTATCTTTTATCGTGAAATCACGTACAATGAATTTTAATTAAATAAAATAATACTCATCAATAGGTTTAAAAGAAAAATTACCCACTGAATTGAAAAATTGAAAAGAGGGTATCAAAAAGTTTTATTTTACAAAAGACCTCATATTTATCACAATTGAGACTAGCTATTGTATTACTAAGTCTCACTAGCTTAAAACCATTATTACAATGTACATCACTGTAAAAGTCCACAATTTATTTTCCTGTATACGTAATTATATGACAGCTTACTGTTGGAATAAGTCCCAAAGTCTCTAACGTCCAATGATTAATTATAACATATATGAATCCAAACCGGAAGAAAGTGATTGTGATGTTCACCATACCTTATACTATATAGCATATATATGTATAAATTAATTTGAGTACACATACTTTGTTGTGGCGTTAATTGTGTGTGATGTGCACACAGCCTGGCTATGGTAAGCTCCCACCTTTCCGAGGCCGACATTTCTATTAATATTGTTTTGTACCTTCTGCCGGCTCCTAGCTTTACCTCTATTACCAATTCCAAATAGTCATCATTAACCTATTATACAAAAGCAGGGTGTACTACTTTTTATTTTATTTTAGCATTGTTCAGGTATAGAATAATTATCAGTTTTGGTTCGAAAGCGCTCATTATAATTATCGAATTATATTATAATAAATAATAGGCTCATTTGAGAATATATATATATATATATATATTGATTGTTAATAATCTAGTAGTTATTTTTTTAATGTAGTTATTTTTCTTTTAATAGTTGAATTATCTAATTATAATCCAACAGTTATAATAAAGTACATAAAAGACATGCATCATTAATACTATTTCTTTCTCTTATTATCATTAATACTACTTCTTTCTCTTATTTTTTAATATAAAAAATATGAAAAAAAAATTTCTATTGACCAAAATGATATCTATATATATGTAAAAAAAAAAAATACCTACTTAAATAATAGGCTCATTATATATATGATTGTCAATAATCCAGTAGTTATTTTTTTTAACCTATGTGTAGTTGTTTTTTTTTTTAGCAGTTGAATTATCTTCTAACTGTAATCCAACAGCTATAATGAAGTACATAAAAAAGCGTGCATTATTAATACTATTTCTTTCTCTTATTTTTTTATATAAAAAATATGAAAAAAAATTGCATTGACCAATGTACATGTAAAAAAAATACCTACTCGATTGGTACCATATATATATATATATAGGAATAGTAATTGCACTTTCTTTTATATTCTCTTTTGTACTCTCTAGTTTCATTATTTGACACGTAAATTCTATTTTGGTTTATTATATTATTAAAATATTAAACTGGATAATGAAATTCATATATCAATAAGACTGGAGAGTGTATAAAAAGAAAGTGACAAAGAGAGTATATTTAGCATTACTCGTATATACATATATATATATATATATATGGGGTACTAATACAGTAGGTATTTTTTTTTACCTATATTTATATTATTTTGACTAATTAAAATTTATCATGTATATTTTTTATAATAAAAAATAAGAAAGAAATAATATTAATTATGCAAGTGGATTACTATTAAATAATAATTGAATGACTAAAAAAAATAATTGTCAACCATATATATATATATATATAACACATATTCAAAAACAATATTCATTACTTTTTATGAATAGAATATCTTAATTTCGTACCATTGTTTTTTCTCTTAAAATGGAAAAAAAAATAGAGATAAAGAGAAAGGCACATACATAAGTAACGTAATTCCATAGATACATGATCACATCTCAATGTATTATATGAATGGTGATTTATTCACAGAGTAAATTATTTATTTATACCGACTATATAATATGATTAAACTGAACACGAAAGATTGCAACTTTATTAAATTGAATGACCAACTTTAATTACCACCCAACTTAACTTTCCAGTGGTTTTTCCTACCAGGTTTACCGCATCGGAAGTCCAATTTTGATTTGAAAACATCATGGATATTTTGATTTTGTTTTTTCCTTGTCTATAATTTTTTGGGGAAAAAGTTTGATAATTAAGTGGGCAGGTTCTCTAGCTACTCCTGTGCCTATGATATTGGGCTAAGGTTGCCCACAATGAGTTGCGTTGTGACCCTACCATGTCTCAAAAATGTTGACACCGGTGGTGGTAATCTGGCCAACCACATCAAAGCTTTTTCTCCTTGTGAATCAATTCAAGCTTCATGCCTCATTTCCAACTGTTTCTTTCTTTTCTCTTTTCTTTTCTTTCTTCTTTTTTCTTTTCATTTTTTCTCAATTCCAATTTCATAGCGCTGGAGGATTTTTTTTATGTTAAAAAAAAAAAAAAATTTTACTAAAAGTCTCATTGGTCGATCTAAAAATACTATTGAGCTGTCACTTCCTATTAACCTTATGGCATGTTTCAATATATGATACCCATACTCGAGTATTCTCTATGTAATATAACAATGTATAAAATAAGGGCTAGTGGTCTAAGATCGTTTGGTTAAGATGGGGTATAGCACTCCTATAGCAATATTGCTTAATTTATTGAGAAAACATGGCCTGCAAATCTAAGGATGCTAGTAATATCCCATTCTAAATATATATATATATATATATATAGTCCAAATTTATTCGAGGGTTTAAGAGGTATGAAAAATAATAGATAAGATGTCAATGTAAATTTATGAAAGTCAGATCAAATTAGAATTAAATCAAATAATCATATTTTTTTTAAATAAATACATCATATAATTAAATACAATGCAAATTTGTTGATTGAAAAATATTCATTTACTATCATGATATTTTTCAATACCCTGCCACACGATTTTCAAATGTGTGTGTGTGTGTCTATATATATATATATATATACTTACAATGGGTTTATAGAAGTTTGATGTTACTATATATTATACGTGCCTTAGGATAAAAATGTTTATACCTTTTATAACTTTTCACTTCCAGTTAGGGGTCTCAAATCAGCTTTAGAGAAAGGTTATTAATCTATCGCTTTGCTGAAAATGATTTGGCGATCGAAGTCTCCATCCCACCTCGAAGAATCTTTTTTATCATATAATTTTAATGGTCCACAGCCAGAGCAACATTTATAGTACTGTATCTAAACCACAAAAATGTAAACTGAGGAAAATTTTTGCTTAACTAAATTTCAGCAAGAATTTCAATATTGATTGTTTTGGATTGGGAAAAGAAGATAAAGAGAAGAAAACAAAACTAAAAGGAAAGAAAACTATAAAACAAAACTAAAATGAAAGAAAACTATGTATATGTATAATTGTTGAAAAGCACTGAATGGTATGGGAATTATTTTAGTGGGCCAATAGGGAGCTAGCTATATATGCCTTGGTGCATTCTCAATTAATTATCGCACAGAATTTTATCCTTTCTGCTAGAATCTTTTATTCTTTCTTTATAAGGTGATGAATTAAGGTAAAATTTGAAGAAAAATAATTTTTTTTAAAAAACAACAAAAATTTGCATATAAGACAGTCATTGGACGATGGCGAAGCTATGAATACAACACTTATATAGTCGTTGCTCATTTTCGAACATTAAATCATACGATACATACAAATATAATGAATCTGATGAACACGATATTTACTGTCAGTTAAGTTTTTCTTTACTATTCTCTCATTTTTTTTTTGGTACTCTATATAAATCATTTTCATGATTATAACTCCCAGAATCACCAAAAATTTTGAGCTTGTTTCCTGAGGAGGATTAAGATCATGATCAAACAATTCAACAGCATTAAACTTAATTTCATGAATTTTACGTATTTGTACTAGCTGAGTACTTATCAGGATACATAAACACATCTTACATTTAAATGGCACTTTTTTAGGTATATATATATATATTATGTAAAACTTGTTATTGAAATTTACAAGTGGACGACCAAACACAACCTTCATAATTAAGTAAGTAGAAGTTTGTACCATATAAGATTAACTAGTACAACAAGCAGCCAGCTATCTTAGCCAAGACTTTCCTGCACCTTGGGACCTATTACGCTGTTGATATGTTCATGAGTGTCGTTGACTGACTATTCTCCTTGGAGCTATTGAAAACTGAAAAATATCCCAATTAATCTCCTTTTAACTAAGATAATTAACAAGCATAATACGACCAAGAAAAATATGCCGTGGCCTCCATGGATCCTCCAACCATTGAGAACATTTTTTACAGTTATTTAAATAAAATAAAATAACAAAAAAAATGAACGACTCTAATTTGGTGATGTGTTTTTTCTGAAGAATACTATTACAATCCTATTATGAAATTTATAACTTTAATAATATGATATTGGTTTAAAAAAAACAGTGAAATTATCATAAAAATACTATAATTTGCAAAGATGTATAGCATTATTATTTTTCCCCCCCTTAAAATCGTTCATAAATGCTCTTAAGGAGTAAATTAATCTTTATCCTTACTCCTACCTATAACAAAAACAATTTTGGGCAGAGACAGTCTTGGCATTAACGTCAAGTTGATTATTATGATTTAACCTAAACGAAGCTTAATATATAAGCTGGTAATAATAAGTTCTCAATGTCAAAGAAATTTGGTGAATTTATAATAAAATATATATTTTATACTACAGGCAGAAAATAAAACAACATAATACATACTAAAATAATTAACAAATTGATTGTTTTGGTCAACGAGATTAATTTTTTTTCCTTTCATTTTCATTGGAAGAAATCCATTGGATGTTTAAGTGGGAATCTCCATCGAGTCATTCCAAAGGAAAGTAAGACATACGTACATAATAATTATGCGATTGTTTATCTTGGAAAAATGTATGCTTCTATATTATTAATTATTGCAAAAGACTCAAAATCAGCATATATGAATTAATAATTTGTTTGTTCCTGTTGATGAAAGGGGAGAAGGAAAGTTTAACCCAGACCACAATTTCTAAAATGACTATATATATTTGACATTCAATTATATGTTATTAGCCAAGTTAGGTGTTTCATGACAGACCAATATTGGTCCCACACAATCAAAGTTCAAATATACATAAGTCAGCAATACGTCCAAAAGTTTTGTAATTGTATTTTATGTACGTACGAAATAGCTAAAAGAAAAAAAAAAGTGTAATTTGAATTGAAGATCATAATAAGTGCTCATCTAGTACGTACTTAAGCTTTAGAAGTAAATATTCTAAAACTATATATCTTTGAGTATAAAGTTATAAACTAGTCATTCTGAGTAGGACCTATAATTGACTCAATAAAATATTATGACTTGAAGACCGTACTGTCACAACTCCCTGTCGAGCGCATAAATAATATTAATATGAAGGATTTATAAATTTATAAACGCTAGGGGGGCGTACGTGCAACTGTGTAAGCTAGTTTAGTTTGTTTTCCAATTTGAGGTGCTTTGAATAAATAATTTGAAAGCAAACCGAACAGTGTAACATGTGTACGTAATATCTTCTCCAAAAAAAAAAAATGTGTATGTAATATATGTATAGCGAGATTAAATTGAAGAATAATGAACAATGTGGAGCTTTGTGCTTTGTACAAAGATTTAACACAGTGCTCTTTAGATAAATAAGAGTACTAGATAAATAAGAGTACGAAAGATAGATGACAAAATTGATCAAAGATGTTGGGCAAAAGTACAATAAAGGAACAAATGTGAAAAATTTTCTGTTGAAGAGAAATAAAAGCAACAAGAAGATGGGAGATTAAAATCGCATCTCATCAGTGAAGCCGCACCTCAACTTGGTTCTTTTTGGAAGGTTAGTCTGGCTTCTATTTTTTGGATTATTTGGCTCTTTTCAAGGAAAAAAGTTTTCTATTAATTCTGTACTAATTCTCTTATGGTGCTTTATTAGAAAAGCTGAGTTTCTGATTTCAAGTACTATGTTTAATTTCGTATGGAACTTAAGATTTTGAGGGAGTTTCGTGCTAAGAGTAGACCTTAGAAGGCGTCTAATATTATTAAAGTTATTTGGAGGCCTCCTTCTCATTGTTGAATTAAGGTCAATACTGATGGTTCTACTTTTGACGCTCTAGGTTTTTCTGGATACTCAGGAGTGTTTAGGATACATCGTGGTTTTGTTCATGGTTGTTTTTCTATTCTTTCGGGAGTAGGTTATGTTTTCGAGGCTGAGTTGGTAGCGAGGATTTATACAATTGACTTTGCCTGGAAATATGGCTGGAAACGCCTTTGGTTGGAGAGTGATTCCGTTTATATGGTTTCTATATTGTTATCTCATTCTTTAAAAGTACCTTTTTGTTAGAGATTTGCTTGGTCTAGGGTCTTGAGGTACATTGCTCATATGGATCTCGTTGTGACACATATTTATCGTGAGGGTAATCGCATTGTTAATTCTTTGGTTTCTCGAGTACCTTCCATAATTTGTCCTATTTGGTGGTAGACCGCTCCTTCTTTTGTTTATGATGATTGTATTGTGAAGTCTATTTATAGGTTTTGCTAAGTTTTCTTATTTCTTTAGATTTTGTTTCTATTTTTAGTTTTTGATTTGTTAGGTTCATGTCCCCTCTAACTAAGTGTCTCTTCTCTTTCTTTTTATTTTATTTTAGTCTCTCTCGCTAAATTGGGAAGTGTACGTTTTCAAATTTCAAGAGCAAAAATAAAATAAAAGAGAAATAGCTATTAACAAACTGTTAGCACAACTCTAAGACTAACTTTTTAGTAACCATGTATAGAACATTTTAAAAGACATCTACAAGTGATAAATACTCAATAAAATCACATGATAATTATATAGTATAGCTACTGAATAAAAGGGAGAGAAGGATATACCTATATAAATCCACAACTTTCAATTGTGACCCTTAGGTGATGTTCGACTCCTAGAATAGAATTAGAATCGTAATGAAAATTGTAAATGTAACGGAATGAGAATAAAAATACAAATTTTATTCTATTGTTTGGTTGAAAATTAGAATCATTAGTAGAATAAGAATTATTATGTTTTGTTAATAGTGGAATGGAATGGAAGAAGTATTGTATTGACTATAATACCCTTTTTTTGAATTTTATATATTTTTCAACTATTAAAATTTAGTTGATAAAAAATTATTATTTTCACTTAAAAAGTTCATTATTTTGCATAATTAATTAATAATATCAGAATAAAATAAACTACAAAAATTTATTTCTATTTTGGTAATTATTACTATTATGATTTAAAAAATGATAAATTATTTTTAAATGTGCGAGTAACTTAATCTTAAAAAGGTAACAAAAATATAGCCACATATAAAAAAATCTAGAAAATAGTATTTGTATATATGTGTAAAATGAGAAATATTGAATTTTACTACTATAAAATTTTTAAATGCATATAAGAAAGTTTACATTTTGTGGACCAAAAAAAAAATAATGTCAATTTAATTATGACTTCAGGAATGGAATATAAATTCCTTAAAATAAATAATGGAAACAAAATTACACCGATTAATGGAAATAAGTTTCCATTAGAATGAAAATTCCAAGTTTTATTTTTTAAAGCAAATGTTGGAATTTTCATTTCAACACTCATTCCACTCTACCGATCACATTCTTATAAAAGTTCATATTCCGTGGGTTGCCTTACTCATTTATAGAACATTACCGTAGGTAATAGATAATTTTTTAACCGGAAAATTAAATAGACATTTTAGCTTAATGATTATACTCATGATTATATGATTCGTTTGCATTTTGTTTTATATTTTCGTTTCTCCTCAATTACTTCTAGCTAGGGCCTAGCCAAGAGCATCTACTGTATTTTTATTCACAAACTAGCTGTTTCCTTTTTCTTTTTCTTAATTTTTCATTTTCTCCTTATACAAACAAGAGAATGAGTGGTCTTTTTTGGGTCATTCATATATAAAAACAAGAAATTGTCTTTAAAATGTCTATTAAGGCCAATCTGCAAACAGGTAAACATATTTTTTCCGATTGCAAAACATGTTTCTTTAACACAAAACATATATATATTCAAAAATATCTCTCTCCAAAACTCTTGAATTGAGAATAAAATATTCCACGCATGTTTCAAATTTAAAGTGAAAAAAAAATAGAAAAAAGAAATAATGATAAACTACTCTGCCACGTCCAAACTGAGTAACTGACAATGAAAAAAAAACGTTGGTCAAAAGATATACAGTACTAGGCTATACCCTTATTGAAGGGTCTACTAGGGTAGTACTTCTCCTACTTTATACTATAATATTATAATTGGACAATTAGTCGTTACAGCAAGTATCTTTAGCCAATAAAAAATTGCACTAATTAATAAATAATTAAACGCATCAATCGCACCTTTAAAAAAAAAAAAGAAACCAGACAAAACAAGGAAATAACAAAACGATGACAAATACGACACTATGCATATCAAACCTATATATAAAATTATAATCATCAGATCACAGACAAACCATAGTTGCACCAGGTTCAGTGGTTCATACGTTGAATCTCCGTTCTCTCTTTCTCTCTATCTATCTTGGAGATCGATCTAACACGTTCATGGCGTTTCATAGAGATATATATATATATATATATATATATATATATATATATATATCGCTTCTCCTAACACACTCACTTATTTGCTATCCGTCATGGCAATTGCACCAGTACTACTAGTACTGTTCGTCTGGCCGAGTAAGCTGCTGATGGATCGAGCTTTAACCATCCCTAGCTTCGTCCTCTTCTTCGTGATCGTTAATGGCTTCTTCTTCTTCTTCTTCTTCTCATAATCATGATCTTCATAATCATCATCGTCGTCATCTTCATCATCATCATCATCTTCATCATCATCATCATTGTCATCAACTCTATTAACAATACTATCTCTTTCCTCAACATGAGCTGGCTTAACCTCTCTCTCCTCCTGGTCATTATACACAGCTGATGAAGAGTTCGATAACGTCGTCGTCATCATCGTAGTTGTAGTCAGCGTCGATTTGGCCAGGGACCGGCTGCGGACGCTGGTCATGCTCCGAAGCCGTCCTTTGCCCAAATGGTGCTCGCAAAGAGAGTAACCCACGAGGGTTTGCTGGCAACACCTCCATCCTCTTCCATTAACTCGACTGCACCTCGAACCCTCCATCAGTGCACCTCCTCTCGCCTTCTTGGTGTTCTTATTCCCAATAATGCCGCCGCTGCCGCCACCATTGATGTTGTTGTTGTTGTTACCAAGCTGTTGATGATTATCATGTTGTTGGTGAGGACGATCAACCTCCACAACAACGTCATCGATGATTTTTCGAGAAGAACCACATGATTTCTTGTTGTGTTTTGGCCTGAACGTTCTCGTAGTGTTGATGATCTTCTTGTCCTTGTGATGATCGTGGTCCATTACTAACGTTATTTGATCTCCGTCTAGTACAAAACTCGCTCTTCTCTTTTTTAATGGAATCGCTTCCTCTCCTTCGCACCATCTTCTCTCTAATCCTAAATATATCATTAATCAAAACCAATGGTCCAAATAATCTCAAACCCAGAAACAATTTAGTGAGAGTATTTTATGTAATACATATAAATATATGTATCAATATTCACCTTGAGAGGGAGAAGAAGAACTTGATTCTGGAAAATGAAACCCAGAAACTACTTCTGCACTCGACATGCTTTCCTTCCTAAAAATTGAAAAAACAAATAAAAAATAACAATAATAATCGTACCCAAGAAGAAAAGATCCATAGGCAGTCCAAATATGCTCAAGAAATTTTACAGCCAAAGTGAAAAACAAAATATACATACATATATATATATATTATGTTATTAGTGTAAAGAAAAAGAAGTATATTTGTTTTAGCTGGGGACCATTATCCCATGCTAACGTGCACCGCATGGGTTTATATTAGTTAGAGGGACCAAAGAAAAAAAGAGATTAGATTAGATGGGAAGGTATGGTGGCTAGCCAAAGCTGATATAAAAACACCTAAAACAACAGTATTTCCACTTGCAGTATTTTTCTTCTTCTTTTTATTTTTGTTTTTCTATTTATATTTGTTTTTAGTGTACTGGTTAAAATACATAAGTTATGGGTGGTCTTTATCTTTTTTCACTTTTTTTACTACAAAAAAAATTCATTGAAGTTGGGAAGAACATAAATACATAAATTTATGACCCTTTTTTTTCCTTGGCTTTGTAATTAAAATTATTTTTTCCTTCTTTAATTTCTTACCTGATATCATTACCCTCCTTCTCAGCTTCCTCTTTTTCCTGGTAAAATATAAAACAAAATAAATAAAAAAGCATGTAGCCCAAATATATATAAACATGATCCAAACATATATATGTACAAATATAAATCAAAAGCATAATTCAAAAGATTAGGTCACATTGAACAGAAGTGCACTACTTTAATAACAAATACGGCAAAAAAATAAAAGTTAAAAAGTAATTAAATAAATAAGTGTTGAGAAGCTTTGGTTCACTAACCAAATGATTTTCCTCCTCCTTTTTGTTCTTCTTCTTCATCAGCTCATCCTTGCGATCATCATCATCATCAGCCTTGTTGCCCACGTCATCAGAGAAATCCCAGCCGTCGGTGCTTCCGATCGGGGAGGGACGAGTCTTAATGGGACGATCAGACGGCTGAGGTGTGACGTGGGCAGGTCGAAGAAGCGCAGATGGGTCTACGGCGTCGTTTAGGGAGGTGGGATCGTAGTTGTGGAGTTGCACCACCACCGGTGGTGGCCGGTTGAGGTTGATAAGCGGATCTGATATGGGAACCGGCGAAAGGGACGAGAGAGGAAACGGCACCTGTCTCTTCCGGATCCTCATCGGTTAAAGATAAGATTGGGTTTTTTTTTTTGGGTTTACCCCCAAAATATTTTTGGCTCAGCTAAAAAAAAAAACTAAAAATGGAAAAACCCAAAAGAAATGATGGATTTCCTGAGTGAAATAGAGAAGTAAGCAAAACCCATATGTATGTATAGAATAAACTAGAAAGCAAAAGCTAAGGTTCAAAGATGAGAATTAGGGGAACAAAATTTTGGGTATTGGTTTTCTCTCTTTCATTCTCTAATTTTGTTTTCTCACTCTAGAGCTTTGGGTTTGGTTATTGTTGTTTGTTGTTTGTTATTGTTGATGTTGTTGTGGTGGTGTGGTGTGAAGTCTCTCTTTCTCTCTCCAACTAACTTTTTATTTGTTGCACCACAGAAAAGAAGGAATAGTATGGAGAGTTGGCACGTGCGGAGGGTCAGGGATGGAACAGTGGCAGTGGCTCTTCTCTCCGGAGGGGGGAAGGGGCAAGCACACGTGTGGAGTAGTGGGAGGGGTGACCGGTTGAAAGGGTAACCGGTTAAGTGGAATCGAGGAGAGAGAGAGAGAGAGAGAGGACAGAGTACGGACGAGATTGCCAGGGTGGAAGAAAGAGGAAGGAGAGGAGAGGTGAAGGGAGAAATACAAAATGATGGGAGTGGGTGTAGATTTATCGTTTATACTTTTTGAGATAGAGAGAGAAAAGAAGGAATGAAGTGCAGCCGAAAAAAAAAAAAAAAAAACCTTGTGGGTCCCACTCCCCCCTCCCTAACGACGACCCAGATGCTCTTCTCCTCATGTTTGTTTTTTTTTTTTTAATTTATTTTTTTAACAAAAAAAAGAAAGGGGAAAAAAAAAAAAAAAAAATCTCTCCCTCATACTCTTCTAATTTTTTTTATTATTATTTTTGTTAGTCGAACTCGATCACGTTTGTGACTGCGGGGCAATGCGCAGTCTTGCGTGGGTTCTTTTTAACCTCGGCCGCCTTTGAATTACTAATATTATTTTAAAAATAGTGTTTTTTCTTGCCCAAATTAATGGATAATTTGAGAGATATAAATGAAGATAACTAATGAGAGATATCAGGATTTTAGTTTTGGAGGAGTCCTGATATTCTTTTCTGGTAAGTGGAAATTAAGGGGATGATCATGTGTTACAAGTTATATAAATGTTTGTCTTTTTTTATATTGCTTCGAGTAGTATTATAAGTCATATAATCGTCATGACATATATGTATGTATATATGGTCATTTGTCACCAAGCTTGAAAATTGATTTTTGTAGTTGAGCTTGATACAAGTTATATAAGAAATGCTATAAACTGTTTTCGGCAAAAAGGAAAAAAGAAAAAAAAAAAAAAAAGAAGTTATATGTTTATATATACTTTATAATTATCAAAAGAAAAGGGTTTGTGATTTTGAATGTATAACACATGAGTAGTGGATATTGAGTCATGAGCAAAATTAATCACACGTTAGGAAAAGTAATTGTAATGAATTGAATGTAATTAATATTGCAGTTTTCATTTCATGAAGAACGTTACTCTTGCCAATTTTATCCATCACTAGTGAGTTTGCAGTTTGCACAGGAAAACCGTGTTCGGTAGAATATTATAAATCACGAAAACAACTACCTAAAGTGTGGTAAATATTTTGGGGTACCACATCCAAAAAAAAAAAAAAAACAAAGTACCATATTTGGAGATGAGTACATAAACCAAACCATTTATAACTATATGAAATATAGATAAATGTTATAAGGAATAACTGGAGCTAAATATTATGCACGGACTACTGAAATCAATCTATAAATTTATAGATAAAATTCAGTTTTTATTAATGTATAGTGCTAAAAACTAATAGCACCTCTACCATAACTCTTTCATACTATGACTGCATTTATATTTTTAATCTTTTCATTTCTTCTTAATTTAAGAAAAATGAATGTTATAACCTCCATATAAAAGACTTTGTAATTCCTTTAAAAGATGTTTATTTTTTAAAATGTATAAAATGCTTTAGAATTTTCACTTGAATGTTACAAATTTACAATGCTTTGATGGGATGGGAAGACTATAAAGCACAATATGACTTAGTAAAAACTTTGGTTTAAAAAAATATTTCCATTATATCACAATATTATAAAATTAAATCACGCCAATCGCCTGCCCATTTGCCATTTAATGAATTGAAAATGGTGTGACATTCCTTTTACTTTCAGATTTTCTATTTTCAGAAAGTACATTTCTACAATAGAGGCCAACTAAAGTTCATACCAACTCTTAAAAGAAAACTGTGAACATATTTTCGGAAGCTAGAAACTTCCATTTAATAATGGCCCCTTAAGTACGGGGTTTCATAGAAAACAGAAACATGATAATTATTGGTACTTATTTCTAAAAGTCAATTATTCATTACTTGTTTTTCCAACGAGCTAGATCAGGTCTGTATCATTTCTAATTTGTTATTTGATTTTCGTGTAGCTATACTCTAGATTTATATCAATTTTGATTCAAATTTAGAAAAATAATTATCATAGTAGATCAAAGTTGATCAAGTCTTTTTCGGTGAATCAATTAAAGTTATCAATTCAGATTAAGAAGAATCTAAAAGAGTCATTGAAGTACTTTATTTTACCTTAAGAGATTTTCTCTAAGATTATCGTCGGGGATCACCGGTACTCCAATATCTACATAAATATTGTTGTCTTCAAGCTTTTAATCGATTTTTTGATTTTTATTATAAGATGTTATATATAATTCGATTGGCTATTATAATCCTCACGCGAGTTTAATAAAATTATTTTACTTTCCAAAGAAAAAGAAAAGGAATATGTGAGCTTTTTTTTATAGAAAAATATAGTGTAAAGATATTTGAGGAAGGAGACTATGAATACGAATAATGAGGGAGGCTAAAGAGAGAAAGAGAGAAACTTAATGAGAGAGAAATCAAAAATAAAAAACAAACAACCAAACAGAAAGAAATATAGTGGGAGAGCCAAACAGAAAGTTACTGTGAGAGAGAGATGGAATTCATATATTGTTTATTAGGTACCTATGAGAGGATAGAGAAAGCTAATTATGACACACATATATATATATATATATATATATATATATATATAATCAAAGAGAGAGACTCCAAGCGAATACATAAGACGGGAGAAGATTAGTGAGAGAAAGAACAGGGAATTGTCTATTGACAAAACAAAGCTACAATATAAAGAATATTTATTCGCAACAGTACTAAAGAGAGGGATTGGACTGAATATTTTGTTAATGGTTAACGTTAGAATCATAAAGATTAGTTAAAATTGTTATACACTCTTCCTTTTTCTTCGTTCTATGATAAAATGTGAGCGTCATATATATCTTCTCTTACTACTTTTGTTTCTCTCTTATTCTCCAATATACGTGTGCATCACATCCTTTTCATATATTATATTACTATACATTTCCTAAATAATGTGAGCTCTATGTATTTTTTTGTATATTTTCTTTAATAGTCTTACTTTTTGTCTCATAATTTATCAATCAAGTCACTCATAGTACTAATGTAGTCAATTTTAATGCACTAATGTAGTCAATTTTAATGCAACCTAATCCTAAGTAATAGTCCAATCTTGCTTACCCTACACACTACAAGAAAAGGATAATATGCCAGGACGATATTGTGGAAATAGAGTTCACGCATTGCAACGGTATATTCATGTCATGGCAATATGATAGAGAGATAGTGGCATCACAATACGCCACCAAAAAGTGGTACTGTTCTGGCTATTGTAATGACATAATCGTGATAATAGATTTTAGTAATTATATATTAAATATAAAAATTATTTTTCTAAAAAAATATGTTATCTACCTATTGTTACGACGTGTCACGGCAATAGATATTATTTTAAAAAAATTAGTTAACTACCTTAGATGGAAGCACATGCCACCTCAGCTGATGGATTTGACTCAAAGGAGAGTCATGTAAAATTAGCACCATCTCGTATTGATGAGACCTTGATTGCTGCTAAGACACTCGATGTTCACTATGGCCACATGACATGGGTTGATAGAGTGCTTAGAGGAGAGATGACTGCATCTAGCTCTACTTCTCAGTTTCTATCCCATCAATCACCACCTCCATCAACTCAGGAGGATGAGCAGTTATGCTCCGAGATATAGGGATACACGCTCTGAGTTGCAAGATACTAAGAAGCAATTAGACAAGTTTCGAGTACTCGTGCTTCAGAATATTTCTGTGATGCAAGCATCGTCCTCTTTAAATCAGCCCAGTCAGGACGACAAGATCGAGTACTTGGACAATAATTAGCTTTATGTTTACTACTATATTATACGTTTTTTGAACTAATTACTACTATATTTTATTTTTCTATGATATTGAATATTTATTAACATGTTAATCAATGTTATTAAAAAAATTTTACTATTTTAATATTATTTAAAGTTAATTCAATTTATATTTTAAAGATAAAAATTCTAAATAATTTGATTAAATATTCTTTTAAGTTGAAAAACAATCATTAATTGCAATAGCAAACACTATTGTAGTGACAAATGTTGTTGCCATAGCCATTTTCAAATGTGTTTTTATTTTTTAAAATTGCAAAATATGTCGTTGCAATAAGTGAGATTATATTGCGATGACAAGACAATATCGTCGCAATAGAGTTCTACAGCGATGAGACTATTACCACGAGCTATTGTCGCAATAATGCCGCACCAATAGGATATTCGGAGAAATAACGACGACATGGAGAACTATTGCGACGACATATGTCGTGGCAATATTCTTTGTTTCCTATAGTGACAACCCCTAGTGTGAAACCTAAGATAAAAGAGAGATAAAAAAAAAATTAGGAAGAAATGCAAAATATGGAGAAAACAAAGTTTCCTATTTGGGATCTAAAAACCCTTTTCTATAATCTAAATTGTTTAAGGATTTCACTTTAAAGTATCTTGTTGAAACTATAGGCTTAATTGTCAATTACACGGCACTTTCTTTAATGGTAAAGTTGTATATCTTAAACTAGAATCCATTAACAATGTGTATTTAATTGTTTGGATTTTATCGAAAGTACGAGTATATTTCTGTTCAAGGAAAAAGAAAGCGAACTACAAAATTTAAGTAGAAGATAGTTAGTGTGGATTAGACGTACATGTTAAAGTCTGATATAATTATGAAGTATATCAACAGTATGAGATCATAGTAAAGTATATATATATAATTAGTTGGCTGTGAGACTTTTTTTTGTGGGGGATAAAAATGAGTCAAGAAGCATCTTTTACAATAATAAATTCAATTAGAAGATGAGATACTTCTAAAGTTTATATAACAATAATGAAGCAAACCCTAGCTAAACTACATGTTTCATTAACTTTATATATGTTGTCAACCTGAATATCAAGAAACAAGAAGAATAAATAAATATACCTAATTACAGTAGCTCGTCAAACTCTGAATGACATAACAAACTATTAAGAGCTTGAATCATTTCAAGTAAATTTGGCTCCATTAAATAGAAATTTAGGCCAACGTTCCTAAGAGATACCCCTCGCGCCTTAGTCTCCGCATTCTTAGCCCTTAGGTGAAGCTCATGTAACTTAATTGTTTGCGAAAGTTGCCCTACTTCCCCTTTTGCATTGCATTGTGAGAACTTGATGCTTGGTTTCTTCTTCCTCTTATTTATTTATTTTCTTTTTTCAAAAAATTACCGAATAAAATGATGAAAATTGAAAAGATGGATTCAATATCAAAACAAAATTGGCTCTCGAAACTAGTTGTATTTCCTATCGCTTACAGAACTTTCTTCCTTTTTTTTCCCCCCCTTTTTATTGAAAGAATTACTGACTAGTTAAAAACTAAAGAAACGAATATTCTCACATATTTAACATATTTAAATGGCTATATCTGAAGGGGCTGCCCTTATTACATTGCTTAATTAGTAAAGCACGAAAGGATCGAGTGTCACACCATTCCCATTGTGCTACCATACCGAAGTTCAGGTCAGCCCAATAAAATGGTAATCCATTAATGGAGAACACCTGGTAACCCAGCGTTGTTGGCCCAAGATGTGGTGCTAAGCCCATAGTGTCCAGTACCAAAATTCAGACCGAATATTTTTCTTTCTTATTATTTATTTTTGTGTAAGTTGAAGGCACTTTTTTTTATTACTTAGCTTTCTCTTTGATTTATGATTATGGGGTACTTACACTTTTCTTTTTTTGTTTTTCGCTTGAACTCATAGATATCACTTGTTAAGAAAAGTATTAGTTTTATAACAGAATTTCTCAAAAAAAAATTTGCTAAAATAAAAATAGCAACCACTAAAGGTGTTACCCGGCAAATTTTCTCTAGGTTGGAGATTAGGTTGGAGGTTTTATCCTATACTCTAGAGTGACATTGTCTATGTTTATCTAAAGTTTTCGATTTTATTAATTTACTGTCTCACACATTAGTTAGTCAGAAAACATCCAGCCGGAGTACATGTATGAAGTAATAAAATCACAAATAACTCATAATTAAAATAAAAGTATTAGTGTATTAGTCTATATAAATGTTGCATATTAGTCTTTCACGTGGACAGTCCTCAACTTGTGTGTCTGGTGGCCCTTTTGGACAGAATTCACCATGTGATGATGAATTCTGAGCAAAATATTACATTATTCAAGGAGCTAAGGTTAAATCAACTTTCTCTCTTTAATTTTCTTAATTGTTTATTAGATAGTGGTCATCCTTTTTCCCTAATTTATAAGGCTTTTTTTTTTGAAACAAAATAAGAATTTCTTTTACCCAGTTAAGTAAATTACAATTACTAAGCAATACAAAAATCCACTACAAAATATTTATAATAGAAAACAAACCAATGATGCAATCATTGGATTCTAATAACGAACAGAGGAAACATATTATCTAACTTGGAGTATAACTGGAGCCCTACTAGATCTTTTAAATCATTTTTCACTATAAGAATTGACTCTTCCGGCCGTTATTGTGATAGATCTATTTTAGAAATCGATTTTCAATATAATATTGTCTTCGAAATTTAGACATTTAAAGATTTATATTTAAAATAAACTAATATAAAAAACATAAAAATAATGAAAAGTAATGAAATCCACTCAAATTTATAAGGCCATTTAATGCAAAACATCGTGAAGTCCAACTCATTTGGTAAAATTAACTTTGATCTCATTTTTTTTGGAGTATATTACAACCATTTGTAGTGGAAATTTCACGTGATGTCAAATCAAAGAGCATAATTGGTATTTTACATTGTTTATTCTAGAATTTCTTATTTTTTATCTAATTCAGAAAATATAAAAAAGTTTATTGTAAAAAAAAGAAGATTTTTTCAATAGCTTTTATTGTGTTAATAAGCATTATTCACTCCATAAACCACCGTCTTCTGCCGGTAATTGATTGTTACCAGATATCGTTGTTCTTTTACCAACTTTAAATACCCCAAACAAGATTTTTTTTTTTGACTTCTTTTCACATTATACACAGGAAATAGTTTATCAAGCATCGAAATAAAAGCATTTAATTGGTTGCATATTAGTATTGATCAATGATGATCATAACTTGTAGTGACATATAGATAAAAGATAAGATCACCAATATAAATGTCACAAAGTCTCTTTTCACCAATTGATTTGTGAGCATACGCGAAAATCTCATATGTGTACAGAAAATGGACACTCGTGATCCGTGCTGTGAGGATTATTCCTCCAAGAACATATCAACACTACAGGCTGTTAGAGTTCGTGACTCGAATTCTATTTGTGCTGGCTTGAAAACTTCACGGTGCGATATATGTGGCATTCTTATAATTGGGAGAAATTTTGAGATCTATGGTGAAAGCGGAGGGATCGGGCCGATAGGCCCGATCCCGAAGCCCACCACTGATCTTGTTGGAGGTGCGGGGGCGGAGCTCCCGCGGTATGGACCTGTTTGATTGGACTGTTTTGTCCGTACAGTTTTTGTCCGTACACATATATAGTTTAGAGTTTTTGAGATTATATATATCTTAGGCTCGGTCGTGTAAAACATATCTTCTGTACTTTATTTTCGACATAGTGAAATTTCCTCCTCTGCCAATGATTTTTCCCGATTAGGGTTTTTCACTTAAATCTGTGTGTTCTTATTTTTCATCTGTTTTTATCAATTATCATTTAGTAATTCTTAACACACACAATAGACTACACAAACACTAGGATGGATAACAAATCAAATATAACAAAATAGAACATAGTCTACTTAGTTCAGGCAATACCAAAATAGCATTACTCTACTTCCAGGGCAGGGAAGAATTCCCTTAGTCTAATTCATTATATGACAGTAAAGATTACACCTTCTTGACCTAATATTAACAAGCTTTGTTCACTCTTAGTCTCATACCATTACAAGTGTTTCCCAGTGTTTAAGATTGAATACTAATACAATACCCAGAACCTAAAAGATACAGGACTCTCACTCTCCAAGAATTCTTCTTGAACTCTGGTACTTTTTGAGACTCCAATGAACAGTCACTCTTATCTCTGATTACTCCAACAATCTTTATATACAGCAAAGCATCAGCAGCCACGTATACAGAGAAGTTAAGTTAGTTATATTCAGCATCTCCAAAGCTGCAATCTTTGAATAACTAACATAACTAACTTCTAACTACTTTTATAATTGTCATAACTAACTGATTGGAGGCATTTAGCTCATCAAATCTGCACCTTGCCTCAATTCAGTTTATCTAAATAAATTAGGACTAAGAGACTCCCTGCATTATTACTGAACTACTCAGTCAGTTTCAACAAGCTTAAAGCTTGCTTGAACTTACTAGCAGGTATTACTTTAGTAAGCATATCATCAAGACTAACTTCTGTTGCAATTTTCACCACTTCAGTCAAATCTTTAGCAATAATATCTCTAACAAAATACGACCTGACATCAATATGTTTTCTTCTCTCGTGATACATACTGTTTATGGTCAAGTGTATTGCCAATTTGTAAGTCACAATGTAATGCAACTCCTTCTTGCCTGTAACCAAGTTTAGTAACAATTACTTTAAGCCACAGAGCTTCCTTGATAGCATCTGTTAAGGCTATATATTCAGCCTCTGTTGAAGACAAAGCCACCAAATGCTGTAAACTCGATTTCCAGCTTATCACATTAGTAGTAAGTGTAAAGATATAACTAGACAATGATCTTCTTCTATCTATATCACCAACAAAATCAGTATCACAGTAACCTGTGATCCTACAACTTGAATTTTCATTTCCTGAATATGTAAGCTTCAAATTTAAAGTGCCCTTTAGATACTTCAGCAACCATTTCACTGTTGTCCAGTGAATTCGGCCAGGCCTACTGATGAACCTACTAACTAATCCAACACCATAAGCTATATCAGGTTTTGAACTTATCATAGCATACATAATGCTTCCCACAACATTAGAATAAGGAACACTGTACATATAGGCCTCTTTAGATTTTAAATCCTAATCACTAACAGAAACCAACTTGAAATGAGCCCCAATAGGATTATTGACAGGTTTAGAATCTTCCAAACCAAACAACTTAACAATTTTCTGAATATAACCTTTGTTCAGAAATCGTAAGAATTCCAATATTTCTATCTTTGCATATGTCCGTACCAAGTATCCTCTTGACTAGTCCTAAATCTTTCATTTCAAATTCAAAACTCAACAACTTCTTTAAGTTCTGTATTTAAGACTTATGCTTACAAGCAATTAGTATATCATCCACGTAAATCAACAAGTAAATGAAAGACCTATCAGTAAACTCTTTGAAGTAAACACAACTATTAAATTTACTTCTTGAATACCCCAAATTAATCATAAACTCATCAAACCTCATATACCAGCAACTTGTAGATTGTTTTAAGCCATAAAGAGATTTCTTCAAAAGGCACACCTTATCTTTTTCTCATACTTGCTCAAAACCTTCAGGTTGTATCATCAGTATGTCTGCATCTAGACTACCACACAGAAAGGCAGTTTTAACGTCTAATTGATCAAGTTCAAGATTCTGAATTGCAGCAATAGCTAAAACAACTCTTATGGAAGTATGCTTTATCACGAGTGAGAAAATCTCATGATAATCCACTCCTTCAATTTGAGAATACCCTTTAGCTACTAATCTAGCCCTGAATCTTGCATCCTTAACCCCTGGTATACCTAGTTTTCATTTCTAAACCCACTTACATCATACAACTCTTCTTCCATTTGGTTTCTCAACTAATATCTAAGTCTCATTCTTCTTTTAAAAAGCTTTTTATTCTTGTATTGCTCTTTTCCTTATAGGATGTAGGTTCTTCTAACTCCATAGCTACATTTAATGCAAAAGCAATTAAATCAGCATGTGCATATCTGCATGGTTGTCTAATCTGCCTTCTCACTCTATCTCTAGTCAACACATAATCCCTTAGTTGATCTTCTTGTTTTTCTTCATGATTCTCTTCTGTATCCTCATTACCTTCCATATTTGGTTTAATAGGATCATTAGTTTCTGAAGGCTGATTATTAATTGCTCCAACTTCATTTGCATTCACCTATAAAGGTACCTACAAGTTATTCTCAATTTCTACTTGAGACCGAGAATCAGTCCTAGTATCACCAACTCTGACTAGATGAGGTTGTTCTTGAACCTGCATGTTAGCTTTATAAAACACAAATTCATTGAATACAATATCCTTGCTAACAATGTATTTCTTCTCATCAATAAGCCAGACCCTATATTCTTTTGCACCTTGAGGGTATCCTAGAAAAACAGCCTTTTTAGCCCTGGGATTCGACTTCCCTTGACTGGTATGAACATAACATATGCATCCAAAAGTCCTAAGATGATTATATTCAGGTTTTAAACCAGACCAGATTTCATCTGGAACTTTAAAATTCAAAGCAGACAAAGGAGACAAATTAATTAGATAACAAGCTGTTGCAGCAGCTTCTGTCCAAAAACACTAAGCTAATCTTGATTGGTTCAACATGCATCTTACCTTATTAAGAATAGTTCCATTCATTCTCTCAGCAAGTCCATTTTGCTGAGATGTATTAGTACAAGTATGATGCCTAGCTATTCCATTTGAGCACAAAAACTATAAAGTTCCTTATTAAAAAATTCCAAACCGTTATGTGTTCTTAGTCTCTTTATTTTCTTTCCTGTCTGATTTTCAACTAAAGTTTTCCACTCAACAAATTTGCTAAAAGCTTCATCTTTAGTTCTTAGAAAATAAATCCAGACCTTCCTTGAAAAATCATCAATAAAAGAAATAAAATATTGACATTTTGAGAGATAAAAAGGTACATGTGGAGAACCCCAAAAGTCTGAATGTATGTAGGCCAGTGTCCCTTTTGTTCTATGTGTTGCAGATGCAAATTTCAACCTGTGAGCTTTTCCTACTATGCAGTCTTCACAAAAGTCCAGGTCCGAAATTTTAGAGTTATCAACAAGTCCTTATTTAGTAAGCTCTATCATTCCTTTTAAACCCATATGACTCAGTCTGTTGTGCCATAACCTTATCAGGTCCTTACTTGCATCAGCAACTGAAACAATCGCAACAACAGTAGACCCTCGCATAACATAGAGACCATCTTGCAGCTGACCCTTGAGAACAGCTAGTGATCCTTTAACCACTTTAAGGACTCCACCTTGAGCCTTATACAAACATCCAACTTTGTCCAACATACCAAGAGAAATTAGATTTCTCTTAACATCAGGTATGTAAATTCCTTCAGTCAAGGTCTTGAAAAACCATCAGATAATTTGAATGTAACAGATCCCAAGCCTTTAATTTCACAGCTCTGATTATTGCCCATCAAAATTTTACTACCATGTATATCCTTATGATCAAAGAGCAAGTTCTTTCTAAGTGTAAGGTGAAAAGTACACCCAAAGTCTAGAATCCACACATCTTTATGGTCTTTATCTGAAACTACATCAGCAAATTTATACCCATCAGCCACGTTTGCAGAGTCTTAACTACTTGCTGCTCCATCATTCTGGGTGTCTTTCTTCCTCTGAGGGCAATACTTGCGTATATGACCTTCCTTGTGACAAAACCAACAAGTCCTCTTAGGCCTGGACTTGGATCTTGACTTGCTTCGACATTTATTGTCAATCTCCCTCTTGTCGGATCTGCCTCTCACAGAAAGTCCTTCTCCATTTGACTTAGACATTTTTCTAGAAGCTTTAAGGTCTAACTCTTTGGAGTATACAATACTGGTAACTTCTTCAAGCTTGAGTGTATTCTTACCATACTTGAGCGTATCCCTCAAGTGATCACATTGTTTGGGGAGTGAATTCAACAAGAATATGGCTTGATCTTCCTCCTCAATCTTAATACCAAGATTTTCGAGATCGGCAACTAATTTTGTAAATTCATCAATATTATCATCAATGGATTTACTTTCATCCATTTTGTAGCCATAAAACTTTTGCTTTAAGTAAATTTGATTTGGGAGTATTTTCGTCATGTAGAGACTCTCTAATCTGGACCACATTTCTGCAGCACTCCTTTTTTCGATCACTTTTCTGAGAATTAAATCTCAAAACAATAGTGTTTCTTGCCTTCTTCAGAATTTTTGGTCGATCTTTCTCGGGTACCTTCATGTTTGCTTCTCCTAATAGTGCTTTCTCTAGACCGAGATTACCAAGATAAGCCATCAACTTCTCCCGCCATAGATTGAAGTCATTCTTACTATGGAACTTCTCAACTTCGAACTTGGATGTAGACATGTCTATTGCTGCTCCTGGCGAGTAAGCAGTTTCAAGTTGTTGGCCCCTGAGAACTTCGAATGATCTTTACCTTGATCGACTCTTAATGCCGGAAAACAGTGTCTCCAGATCGTAGCCTAGCTCTGATACCAGTTTATGAGGATTATTCCTCCAAGAACAGATCAACACCACACACAATAAACGACACAAATACTAAGACAACAAAATAGAATATAGTTTACTTGGCTCAGGCAATACCAAAATAGCATCACCCTACATCTAAGTCAGGGAAGAATTCCCTTAGTCTAATTCACTATATGACAGTAAAGATTACACCCTCCTGAGCTACTATTAACGAGCTCTGTTCACTCTTAGTCTCATACCAGTACAAGTGTTTCCCAGTACTCAAGAATGAACACTAATACAATACCTAGAACCCAAAAGATACAGGACTCTCACTCTCTAAGAACTCTTCTTAAATTCTGGTACTTTTTGAGACTCCAATGAATAATAACTCTCATCTCTGATTACTCCAACAATCCTTATATACAGCAGAGCATCAGCGGTCACGTACACAGACAAGGTGAGTTAGTTATATTCAGCGTCTCTAAAGCTGTAGTCTTTGAATAACTAACATAGCTAACTTCTAACTACTTTTATAACTGTCATAACTAACTGATTGGAGGCATTCAGCTCATCACGTGCACTTATAATTCTCTTATTATGGTACTATTTTTACCTTGTACGTATAGTCCTTCTTTTCATTTTAATAAAACCGGCCAAAGAAAGAAAACAACCACATCCCAATTATATTGGCACCGAAACACGGCCGCCAAATATGCATAGTTTGTCTATCAATCGATAAAAACATTATTGATGGTAAAACAAAATCATATCTTCCTAAAAAAAAAAAAAGAAATATTATATAAAATAC
>JXTB01000349.1:153349-167058 GCA_002914805.1 Parasponia andersonii | reverse complement strand
AAAAAAAAAAAAAAAAAGGTATTCCATGTAATACCACCTTTTAGTTAAAGCATTAGTAGTTTGACAGCAATTGTTGTATTAAATAGAAAGTTACTAAAATAAAAAGTTTAGAACCAAAAGTGTCATTCAGCCCATTTAAAGGGGAAAAGAAAAATGACAATATAGAGCCACCTAGTATCTATTGATGGTTCTATGATAAAGTATTTAGCTTTATAAAAATTTTCCCCGATTTTTTTTTCCCTTTTAAACTAGAAGAAAGAAGTATGGGAATAGACTTTCTTTTTTTTCCTTTTCCGCTGGATGGCAAAGGTTAATGGATGCCATAGCTAGCTAAGAGATACTTGATTGAACTTCGATATGCTTATACCCGATTAATTAAGGAATGTGAACCAAGGAAAACAAAATAGTATGCAATTTTATTGGGACACTATAAAAGGACGAGTTAAATCTAATATGTATGTAAAACAAAGATAGCAAAGCCGCCTTACATCCCCTAACAACTTAGGGAAGCATTTTATCAAACGCTTTAACAAAGAATCAGGTACGACCTCAATATGATTTTTGCTAGTAAATCACCATCTAAAAAAATGATGCTAAAGTAATAATTAACTTCTTATTTTAAATTAAAAGAATTAATAGAATATCAATATATGAGTTGTTAGTCAATATTCGCTTTTATGCCGGCTTATAAGGTTGCATTTGTTAATGTAATGATCATGGGTAACTCAATCATTATTCGCCAACTCAAGTAGCTAGTAATCTAAGACGAAGTAACTGGTCTAGCTGGAATTACCTCGGTTTCACTGAATGGACATGATACACATTAAAATTATTTGATTGACCAATTTTAGATCTATAAATTCATGGATAAATGATCAGATGTCTCAGTTCAGTCTCAATTTTAAATTTTATCATTTTGGTCCTTATATTATTTAGAATCGTTCATGTTCGTCTTTAGAGTTTAGACACTTTTTTGGCTAATTTTCCATTAAATTTTTGAGTAAAATAGTAACTTCTTACAAAATTTTAGTTTATTATTGATCCCTAAAAAACGTTTCATTTTCTTCCTTGTTGATTATATATTTGTTGAAACTGTTAAAATGACAAAAATAAAACAATTTTAATAGTTTAAGTACTAAGGAAAAAAATTTTAAAATTTGAAGACTGACATGACACTTTAGCAGTTGTTTAGGGATAAAAGGGTTATTAGACCTAAATTCATATACATATATATACATATGCTGTAATATATTCACTGTTTGTTGTAAAGTAGCGACTAGCAACTACTCTCACCAACCCCACACGCATAATTTCTAGCTAGTGACAATAACTAATTAATGCTTAATTGGTTATAATATATGATTTGACAAAGCATTGCTTATATTTCCTTTTTTTTCCTCTCTTTTTTTAATAATTAGGTACAACAGTCAATCACTCGCTAATCACTCTACTAGTCTCTACTACTTTAGGCTCAATTTAGATAGTTTTTTTTAATAAAAAAAAGAGAAAGATATTGGTTTAGAAAATAAAAAACAAAAGTGTTCACTCAAAATGTATAATATCTAACATATTATTTTACCACGTAAAATAATTTACCGTATTTCTTTTTATTTAATCATTTTCTTAATTTTTCTTTGAAATTCATTTCATTTTATTTCCGTCGATATCATTATAATTATTTGTCATGTGTTCTTTGTTTTCTCTTGAGTTATTTTATATTTAATCAAATATAATAGTTTTAAATTTAAACAACGTATTAGTTTACCCATTTTTCAAATCGAGAGTATAATAAATGTATATGTAAATTCACAAATTTTGACGTATACACATTTTTATGCCAAATTTATTACGGAACTTTTCATACACAAAGAAAAAAGAAATTGTAATTATACTTGTTCATGTTATATATCGTTTAATTCCCATTTTGTATGTTGCTAATTTGGGTAATAAATATTATTCCTATTTCGGCTGCGAGTGCAACATACTAAAAAATAAAGTAGGTGAGTTCCACATCCGGCATCAAATAATTAAACTCAGACCATATAGATTAATATGGCTCATAAATATGGAATATCCTGCATAATGGTCACCGGAAATCCAAATTATGTTAATATCCTTCCTCTAGGGCATCATTACCCGGAAAATTATATAATGAAATATACTTTCCATGCATGCAAAAATAGTTAAATTTAATGGGAGCGAATCATGCATACTACTTTTGTACGAGCAAATTTTTTTTTCAAGATATATAGTACCTTATCAACTGCCTACAGACCTAGTCTACTTGCTGAGTGTTGTGCGGTCTAAAATCCTAAAGTCGCATGAGGGTTAAGTTCGACCTCTTCCGTGATGGTTATGTGCGACCTCTTCCACAGGTTATATGCGACCTTCTGACCTTTTCCGTGTAGTCTCTTTTACATAAGTATGTGCGACCTTCTCTGTATAAGTGGTGGGTGACCTCTCCCGAAAGAAAAGGGAAACAAGTATATGTTATGTCAAACAGGAAACCTACAAGGAAAGGGAAACAGAAGTCTCCTATTTATGATCAACCGGTTATCCATTTTGAATAATTATCCAATTATGTTGTTACTTAATTTATGTTACCCGATTGTATAGTTACCCGTTTATACAATTAGGATCATAGGGACATAGGGTTACCTTTACCTATATAAAGGGGACTCAAGGTTCCGAAGAAGAGATCCAGGATTCCAATTGCCTTTCGGTTTTCCAATTTCCAGACTTCAGAATTCCGACTCCCTATTTGAGAGGAATTTTTAGGCGAGACATCATAACTTTGAGTGCTTGTAATTCTCCATAAAATAGTGAAAAACAGTGAACGTAAGCTCATCTTTTTTGGGGATGAACCACTATAAAATTCTCTCTCTCTTTAATTACTTTGATTATTGACTCAATTCACACAAGTCACATCTCTCAATTTTTTTCTAAATTTATTGTTGATAAAACCTCCATCAACACTGAGATTTTAGTGTCATGGGACAAAATAATTCTACTCATGGGGTCAAGAACAGTTCTGATTTTAACACTTCATTGAAAAACCATTTCAAGTGTTTGTTAGGGGAATTTTGACTTTTGAGTTAACTACAATTTGAAAAGAAGAATATTAGTAGACGCGTCTAAGGTATCTGTGCTCTTTGTTGCGGTAGGCCAGTAAGGCCCAACAGGCTCTATATTGGGACTACGTGATATTCCCACAATGAAAAATTCATGTCAAATTCATTTTAAAAAAAAAAAAAAAAACCTTCATTTTCTAGTCTGAAAGAAATTACATATCAAATATATTAAAATTAGTAACACTACTAACATTAAAATATTACACTTATCGACTTGCGAAACTAACATTTTGAAAGACAAAAACACAAATTAGCAATTCTGTGACGTATATAAATTTGAGTCAGGGTTTACAATTCATTTGATTATATTGTTCTGACAATCAAGCATAGCATAAACCGTATAGAGCCAATCCGTAATTGATGCAATTTCGACTAACACAGGGACTTCGAGAAAATTTGAGCCTTACAATGTTATTGGCTTTCAAATTCCAGTAATGGATGCGCCTTTTTCATAAATCACATGGTACAATGGTAGTTTTCTTTGTCTGTGTCTGAAAAAAGAAAGATAGTTTTCTTTTTTCTTTTTTTTTTTTGAGGGGGAATGATCGGTTTGTTCGAGGAATAATGTGAACACCTGAATTATTAACTAGTTATAACTTCCTAATCGGATGGACTAGAAAGGTTCGTTCTTTATTATTTACGCTAAGTGGATCCTACTTATATAAAATTTTATCAAAAAGGAAAAAAATTACTTTTCACCGTAAAGTTTTGTAGGCTTTAATAAAGGCTAGATATGCCTAGACGACAGCTTGGTTTATAGTACTCCCCAAGCTAAACCGACAAATCTTGTTTAAAAGCATTTACCATACTGAAAGTTTCTTCTGATTTTAGATAATTATTTGACCAGCGTTATATATTGACTCTCTCAAAAACTTGCAAAGTTGCAAACCTAATCTTTAATAACAAAATCTAAAATTTCTAAACCGCGTGAAAAAAGAGGAAGAATCTTCTTGGTGAATCCCATATCAACTTTACGTATTGTTTTGTTTTAAACCCTTTTAATCAGAAAGGCAAAGACTTCGCTGTCTGTCCACAAGGCAGAACGACCTGACGTTTTCCTATATATTGGCTGGATGTGTTAGCCAATTTTGACACACATTATAGAAAGCTAAAGTTGGAAGAAACTAAGAAAAGATGTTTTCTTTCTCCTCTTCTTCTTCTTCTTCTTCTTATTCCATGCTACTTGCGATTAGCATTGTATTAGCATTTACTCCATATGAATCTAATGCTCAACTCAACACAACATTTTACGCCTCTACTTGCCCCAATGTGTCTAGCATTGTGAGGAATGCGGTTCAACAAGCTTTGCAATCCGACTCTCGGATTGGCGCTAGCCTCATTCGTCTCCATTTCCACGACTGCTTTGTCAATGTAAAAAATCAAGCTTTCTTTGGTCTCTGACTTTTTATTTTTGGTTGAGATTTGTAATTAGTTGATAGAACTTGTAATTTTGTTTAAACTGTTAGGGATGTGATGCGTCACTACTGTTAGACAACAGCGGCAGCATACAGAGTGAGAAAGATGCAGGACCGAATGCCAACTCTACAAGGGGGTTTGATGTTGTTGACAACATCAAGACCGCTGTGGAGAATTCATGTTCCGGTATCGTATCTTGCGCTGACATTCTCGCGCTTGCTGCTGAAGCTTCCGTATCTTTGGTAAGTAAATTTAAGCAACAATTCTTTCATTATTACTTGTGATAATCTTACTTTTATTCTAATCGTATAACGAGATCCAAAAGTTACTGGTGCTTTGGCATCAACTTTTGATCAGTGGCACTTGTCTTGTGGCAATTGTTAGTTTTCTTGAATGCCACTCCATTACATTACAGTTGAATCTAACTTGAATAAGGTGCTCAATTTACAGGTCTTTAATTGTGAACTTTGGCTAATTACTCCTAGCACTTAAGATTCGTCCCGTCTAATTTCCATAGTAATTTAGTCCTAACCATGTTTGCAGTCAGGAGGTCCATCTTGGAGCGTACCACTAGGAAGAAGAGACAGTTTAACCGCAAACCAGGGCGGAGCCAACACCTCCATTCCATCACCTACCGAAGGCTTAACAAACATTACTTCCAAATTCTCCGCAGTTGGCCTCAACACCAATGATCTCGTTGCACTATCTGGTAACAATAATTGAGTTTCGTCTTTTATTTTAACCCGTCCTTATTCCATATAAAATCTGCCAAATTCGCTTAGCGTCGAAACTAAAACTCCCACCAAATCCTACCATCTTTTGAGAAACGTGAAATCGTGGTTAGTTATACAATCTTAAATATTGTAACCACGCTTTCTACGTCCCATCTTAAAGTTCAATTCATTGACCCATTTCATCAAACACCTTGCAGGCGCACACACGTTCGGACGAGCTCAATGCCGAAGCTTCAGCGGCCGTCTCTACAACTTCAACGGCACAGGCAACCCCGACCCAACCCTGAACTCGACCTACTTGACCACTCTCCAGCAAACGTGTCCCCAAAACGGGAGCGGAACCACTCTGACGGACCTCGATCCTAGCAGTGCCGATAACTTTGACAACAACTACTACGCCAATTTGCAGAGCAACAGGGGGCTCCTTCAGTCGGACCAGGAGCTGTTCTCGACGTCAGGCTCAGCTACGGTCTCCATCGTCAACAACTTCAGCAGCAACCAGAGCGCCTTCTTCGAGAGCTTCGCTCAGTCGATGATTAACATGGGCAATATAAGCCCCTTGACTGGTAGCAACGGCGAAATTAGATCGAATTGTAGAAAGGTTAACGGAAGTTAAAACTAAGAAGTTATGGAAACGCTGTCGTATGCGAAGACAGCTAAAGTTAGTCAACTTTGTTTTTTTTTTTTTTTTTTTTTACTAAAATAAATAAATAATCGATTTTCTTTTTATGGAAATACAAAATTTCTATTTCAAGAAAAAAAAAATCAAAAAATACGGTATTGTCAACTAATATATGCCAATTTTGTTATGTAATAGATCACATACTCATCTCGTAAGTCGTAATTTTGTTATCTAGCCCAATTTTATAGGTCATAGTACAAATAAAATTCTTTTATTGATCAAGAAATATAAGGAGTTTACTTTTCTGGGAAAAAAAATTTTAATTTTTCAGTTTGCATCGAAGAAAATTAGCAATTGTATTGGCTACCTTTACTAGCAAGGAGAATAATTATTACATTTCACATGAGTTCTTAAATAAAGTAAATTGGACCGTTGGGTTCGGATTGTAAATCTATTTCCACTTTCTTACGTATGTCATGAACACGTTTTTCTTTATTTTATATTTTTTATAATAAATTAACTGTTTATATCTAACGCGTGTAATGATCACTCGGCAATCTAGCTTGGTAATTTTATTCTCATTCTTGTATCAAACAATAAGAACAAGTTATTTAGAAAGGAGAAAAAAAGTGTGTGAGTGGGGGAGGAATCAGAATAATCAAATTGGACTGTGATCTTGACTCTAGATAATGTTAATTAAACAAATGTTTAAAATTTTATGTAGAATCATTATTCGTACTTCTTATTTTAGGAAATGTGCCGTAAGGGTTTTCAACAAGGATTCTTAAACTTGATCAAACAAAATGTTTTAAGCTTCCAAAGATAATTCTATGGTCGGCCTATAAGGCCTATCCTATAAAAATGTATAATTGAATAATGAATTTGACTTGGAATTGAAGTAATATTTTAGCTCATTGGTCTCATTGATTGTACGAGTATTTATACAAGTTACATGAAAGAATATCTTAGAAAATTTACAGCTAATATGTAAAATATAAAATACAAAATAAATAAAAAAAGGTAAGTATATAATTACAAAATAAATAATATTTTAAAAAAAAATAAATAGATAATTATAATAATAAATTATTATTATTAATAATTATCTCTAATATGGCCCCTGCAAGATGGAGCACCGCAGGAGATCCAATTTTATATTTGAGAAGAAGGAAGACATCGTGTTGAAGAATGGTGTGTTTGTCATCGAGAAAGTCAGAGTGGCGAAGAAGATATATGTCACGACTTAAACTCCGAATTAGTGACAGAAAAGAAATTTTATGTAGAAATTCAAAAGTTATTTTTGAAAAAATTTTAAAAATAATTTTAAAAGCAAAATTTTCACAATTTTGTGATGAATATTTGAAATAGATTGTTAATGAATTTTACTAAAATAAACTAAGCATCATTATCAGTAGTCTCACAAGTGAAACAAGCCCTTAATTATTTTATTACAAGCCAAGACTTATTTTACGTAGTTACCAACTGTCCTCGAGGTAACTAGCTCCCAAGTTTCCAAAATCACACCGACGGTGTAGACCGAAGTATTAATTATTTGATTATCTCACGACTGTAGGCAAATAAAAATAAATAGACAAATCTGAAGTAACGACCGTTTGATTATCCAGGCTTGTTGAAGAACGACTATACGAGACAAAATGAAAGTGACACAATCGGAGTAACAATTCAGCCGAGGCCTGTTGAAGATGAATGTAGAGGAATAATTGCATCTCTTTATTTTTGAAAAAGAAAAATAATCAAAGATTTTTTTTTGTTTTTTTTTTTAACCTAAATGTGGAAACAAGAAAACAAGGACTCTTATTTTATTTTATTTTTTTTGAATACCAAAATTGTAAAAAGTTTTTTTTTTTTACTTACCTAAAAACTTAAAACATAAAAACCTAAAAACTCTAAAACGTGACCTCCTTTTTTTTTTTATTTTTTTTAACCTAAACCTAAAAACCTAAAACACACAAACAAATATAACCTTTTTTTCTACTAAAATAAAACAAAAATTAAAAACAAAAAAAGATGGGAGATTTGAGGGAGGAGAAAAATATGAGGAGAGGAAAGAAATATAAATGATAGGGAGGGCATTTGCCAACTACTAACACTGAGGATTTGATACCATAATTCAAGGGTATTTGCCTAGAAAAATAAAATTATATTCAAACGTATTAACTTAGAAATTTACCAGAAAAAAAAAAATAAAATTTGGATTCAAGAGTGTTTGCCAAGGAATAGACAAGAAATAAAAACTGGATTCAATAGCATTTATCTAGGAATAAACAAAAAAAATAAAATTGGATTCAAGGGTATTAACCCAAGAATTGATTAAAAAAAAATTAGATTCAAGGACATTTGCTCTAAAATTAAAAAATAGGGAAAAGAAATATGAAAAAAATGACTCAATCGAGCCAAAGCCAATCTCATTCGATAGGACAAGGTGATAGAATAAGGAGATGAAAACTTTGGACAGGGGTTTTCAATTGACCAAAAATGAGAAGCAGTCGACCAATTCAGCCTTTTTTTTTATAAAAAAAAAAAGACGAAAAATTAAAGAAAATGAGGAGAGAGAAGGATGATTTTTTTTGCTCTAATACCATATAGAAATATATAATTGAATAACGAATCTAGCTCATAATTGAAATAATGATTTTGCCTCATTGTTCTCATTGATTGTATGTATATTTATACAAATTACACGAGAGAATATTCTAAAGAGTATACAACTAATAACTATTAGATAATTACATAAAATATAAAATACTAAATAAATGAATAAGGTAAGCAGATAATTACATAATAAAGAATATTCTAAAATAGATAAGTAGATAATTCTAATAATAAATAATTATTATCAATAATTATAAATAATTATTATCAGTAATTATCTCCGATATACCTTTTCACCTCTTTTTTTCTCCATTTTTCTTGTCAAATTCTGTCTCTCCTTCCACTCGTATTCTTTTATTTTTGTCTATTCCATTCATCCCTCTTACAAAAATAAAGCGTTAAACTCAATATCGATATTACAATCACTCTAAGCAATAGGTCATTCAGACTTCGACGAGTCATTCATTAGAAACTATAAGTGCCATGAGTGTCCATGGTCGGTTTGAACTCCTCGTGAGTAGACCAAACCACTAGTGTGATTTGGCTAAATCATCAAATCATACAAAATGAAATGGCTGATTAAAACCAGTATCGCCATACCTACATTGTGTGGTGCGAATCAGGTGTTTTTCGCGATTTGGGATTTTGAACTATAATGTCATGGGTCAAGACTTTGGGCAGATTGAGAATAACTATTTAACCCTCCTTTTTTTTTTTCAAAAATCACATTTTCAACCCATATATATATATATATAAATATATATAGGGCACCAATTCAATAGCATACACATTTTTTTATTGTAAAAAATAAGAGAGAAAAAGAGCATTAATGATACACGTCTTTTTATACATTTCATTATAGTCATTGGATCACCATCTAATGGTGATCCAACGGCTAAGAAAAAAGTACCTACCCATAGGTAAAGAAAAAAAATACCTATTGGATTGACAACCATATATATATATATAAAACACATTATGCATAAATTCTCAATCAAAATAGAGTCTAAAATTCAAAAATCAAACCAAACAAACATAATTAAATATCACACTTTAACTTTAAAACATAAGTAAAAACTAAATAACTAAAAACTAGAAAACTTAAATATCACACTTACAAAAAGACGTGGGGTGAGTATGTTGTCAACTAAATAATTAGAGAATTTTAAAAGAGTTATATCAAAAATACCACTCTTGACTAGTTCGGTTTGAAACTGAATATCAATATGCGAAACTAAGAACCAAACCAAACTAGCCGATTTGCAGTATTACCAATCCATAACTACATTAGAAAAACTGCATAGATTGGTGCAATTCAGTTCGGCCGATTAGGGCCATTGGCTAAAAATAAAAGATTTTAATAAAAAAATAATTAGGGCCATGGGCTAAAACCCACCTTAAGCCACCTGCACTATTAAAAGCTCATAAAAATAAATTTAAGAAAAAAAATTAAAAAAGATCAAAATATAGTTTAGTTACTTTAATGTAGTTTAGATAGGTGCTAATTTAATTGAGAGGTACTTAAATTATATAAGTTTAAATATTAGTTATATAGACATATAAATTGTAATATTTTAATTTAGATTTATTTCAATAAAAAAAATTTACTTCAATTTAACAAACAATTTTTGTTCTATTACACAACTAATACTATCTCTTAGAAACAAATATGTATGGATAATATTGAAACAACTAAATTAAAGGGGGAAAAAAAGAACAATGAACACGATAACAATCCAAGTACAAAAACAGGTTAGATTAGGCACGATATGTTCGATTGTATTAATAAAAAATTTAAATAATTGGACTCAATAATAGACGAGGACGATAATGTGTACAATTAGTGTACAATTAGGTATAAAAAAATCATAACATCGAAAAAGAATATGATTAGGCACAAAAAAGAATCGAACACGGTAAAAAATAATATCAAAAAAAGACATGATTAGATACGATAACGGGCACCATAATAAGCACGATAACAAGCACAAATATATTATGGGCCTATATGGAACAATTACTAATCGTGCTCGAACTAATATGGCACAATGCATGAATTAGCCGAGGCTAATTGTGCTTGGGCCTGCACGAGCACAGCTAATAAATATTATTATGCACAACTATGACCAAAATTGAAATTTGATATTGTTGAAAAAGATATTTTTACCTTTCAAACTCATAAACACATATATGAAAAAGACTATAAAAGTAATTTAAATTAGTCAAAATAATTAGAATTAAAATAAAAGAGAACGGCAAAAAGATTCCATTTTGTCCTTTTTTTTTCCATTTTAAGTGCTTCAATCATTTAAAATATTTTTAATATTTTTTTTTAAAAAAATACTATATTCCATTTTGTCTTTCTCTTTTCTTTTTTTCTCATTCTAAGTGTTTTAAATCAGTTAAGTTATTTTTATATCTAGTAGTCTTTTTTATTTATGTTTTACAAATTTAAAGGATAATTGTTTTTTGGTATAATATTAAGTTTTAACTTTGACCATATTTGTGGACACTAATTTTTTCGATAAAGTTTGAAAATATAAGAGCGTGATGTATTTTTAATTCCTAATGTCAAAAATTATTAATATAAATAGTTTTGGTTTAAAGAAGTCATTGTATTGAGATGAAATGGAGTATAACTCCCCTAAAAAAAATGGAATAGTATAACTGTAAATTTTATTGGACTAATCGCTATAAGGACTAATATGAAAAGGATCCAACATTTTAGGCGAATAAATGAATATGCTACTATACAGAACCAAGTCTTTTACAGCAATAAATTAATTAGAAGACGAGATTTTTTTCAACAAAAAATAAGCCTATCATCCATCCTAAAGCAAATTTAATTAAACCACGTACAATTCAATCAGTTTCATAATACATGTGAAGAAAACAAACACAATAAAACTAAATCATCCAACAATAAATAATCAAACTCTGAATGTCAAATATGGTCATTAGGGAAAGCATACACTAATGTTAATGTATCCGACTTTAAATATTAGAGTTTTAGGTGAAAACCTTTCAATTATTTCATTTGAAAGGACCGCCATGAGTCCGGGCATTTCAAATAATAATAACAATATAACAATGACTACTACGCAGGTTTTCTTATTGATTGCCACGTGATAGCCACACTACGTTGAAATATGTCTATATCAAAATAATAATATCATATATATATATATGGCAGGGGTGAAGCCATGAATTTATCCTGGGGTAAAAGGAAAAATCACCTCAACGCAAAATAGTGGAATAAGGACTAGAAATTTAGAAAATGGTAAAAAAAAAATAGGAAATGGGCTTTACTTTACTGCAAGAGAAAATGATAAAAGGAAGAAAAACTAACATAGGTAGTAGTAATTTGGACTAAAATGACATTTTTGGGAGTATTTCAAAAAATAATTTTCTAATAGTGTTATTGTATTATGTGACTTTGTGTGATGAAGAGTTACACAATTTGTGATATTTGATTAGTCTTTAAAAGGTCATAAATTTATGGTCACAAGGCACTCAACACTATGACACTACTAGAAATATCATTTTTTAAAACACTATTAAAAAAGTCATTTGAGAACAAATTTCTACTAATTAGGTCTTTTACCTTAAAAAAAAAAAAAATGGGCTATACATGGGCCGTGTTTGGTGCGGAGGAAAGAAAAAAAAATGAGGGAAAGAAAATAAAAGTGATAGAAAGGAAAATTAATTTCTTTTATATTGTTTGGTACATAGGAAGAACAGAAAATTAGAATTTGATAAAATTACAATTTATTTATTTTAAATTTAATAATTTATTTAAAAACTAAGGGTAATTTATTAATTTCATTTTAATTATAAGTGTTCTAAACTTTCTTTCTACTTTTCTCTCCATTTTAGAGAGAATAAATTATGGTAGATTCTATTTTTGAAATTTTCCTAACTCTTTTCCTTTTTACCTTATTTTCTCTCGTACCAAACAAGATTAATTTTCTTTTCCCTTCATTTTTCCCTCTAACATTTTCTCTCCTCTCTCTTTTCTCTTCAACCAAAT
Organism: Parasponia andersonii; assembly: GCA_002914805.1. NCBI lineage: Eukaryota > Viridiplantae > Streptophyta > Magnoliopsida > Rosales > Cannabaceae > Trema > Trema andersonii. The sequence continues at coordinate 154,512 of JXTB01000349.1, read as the reverse complement.
ATAGGCTAAGAGAAAATGATAATATGGGCTTCACTAATAGAGAATGACCTAACCCAAAATTTTAGTGACGGCAAATATAAAATTTTTTAAATTAAAATGAAATAAAGACTAATTTTAGAAGTATCTAATTTTTTTTGTTTGGTCACTGCCATTAATAACTCTTGAATTATACGTGTAGTGCTACTTTGTCTTCTGAATTTTCAACTTACATAGTAATAATCTTGAATTATATAATTGTTACAATAATAATCCTTTTGTCACAAACTATTAAATATTTAATAAAAATAAGTCATTATAAAGTATACAGTTTGGTAACTGTGATCAATAATGAGGTTATGAATTTCTAACTTATACAATAGACTATTAATACTTATACAATTATTATAGTAATGATCATTTTTTTTTCCACAAATTGTTAAATTTTTAACATAAATAATTCTTGTGTAAAGTGCACACTTTAGTCATTATAGCTAAAAATGAAATTCTAACTCACAAAAATAAATAATACCAACTTATACACTTTAACCATTACTATTTTCTATTTAAAAACTAACATTTTATAACAAATAGTTCTCTGTATTAATAATTGTATAATTCAAGTGCTATTATTATGTGAAAAAAAATGGAAAAAATGATACTATAAATATAATTGTTGATAGAGGTTTTATCAACAATAAATTTATAAATAATTAAGAGATGTGGCTTATGTAAATTGAAGTAAATAATCAAAGCAAATAAGGAGAGAGGGATTTATAGTGGTTCGGCCCCGAAAAAGATGAGCCTACGTCCACTGTTTTCTCATTATATTGATGAATATTCAAGGGTACAATACTCGAAAGCTATTGAAGAATGCTCAAGACTTAGACTACCCAAAGTTTGGAATACCCTAAGCGTGTATTTGCTCTGACTTCTACTCTCTGTGACTTGTTTCTGCCCAGATTTTTGTGATGATCTCTTCGGAACATAGAGCCCCCCTTTATATAGATTGTAGTGACCTTATCTCTCTAGGTTCCTTATGTCTCTAGGATCCTAATTGAATAAACGGGTAACTATACAATTGGGTAATTATCCAATTAAGTAAACGGATAATTAGTTAATTATAAACAATATAATTGGATAACTACTCGAAAAGGATAACTTAGTTAATCGCAAATAGGAGTCTT
>JXTB01000349.1:116668-139340 GCA_002914805.1 Parasponia andersonii | reverse complement strand
TATATATATATATATATATATATATATATATATATATTCACATAAAAAAATTACAATACATATAAATATGTATTTAATTTTATACTATTTACAATCTTATATCTTTGAAAAAATAATGAATTTAAAGAATTATATGTACTTATATATTTAAATCCTAGAGTTCAAAAATTATTAGTATATCGTTGTGTTTAATGTTTTGTTGATTATGAAAATATTTAATATTTTTATCTTAATTTTTTAAAATATTTTATTATTATTAATGAGTAAAGGGTAATACGATTTTCGCATTATTCATTGATTAATACTCACGCCATTCCCACGTCTAAAAAAATGATTAATGTGGCGGATATGGTATTGTAATTGATTTTTAAAGATGAGAATGATAATTAAAAAACGGTCTCTGATCAGCTTTATTGTTATTTTTAATAATAAATTTTAACGCCTATTTTCAGTATGATTTTAATCTAAGATCAAAATTCTAAATGATAGATGTTCTTATTACCTAAACCAACCAATTACGTAAAAAAAAGTTATGCAACTGAAACCAACCATTTACGTAAAAAAGATATGCAACTGCAGCTCCTATACAATCCCCTAATTAACAACTAAATGAGCAAGAAGGAAAAAAGAAAAATAAACGGCCCAGATGTAACACTAAAGTCAACAGGAGCCACGTGATTATAGTTAATCATATGGGTCCAAAGCTTAACAAAAACTCATAAAGTCATACACAGTACTGCATCGCAACTGGTTGTTGCCATCAGCGATGTTCCTAACCAATCTGCTAACCTTATGTATCCTAATCAACGGATGGGATCATCTCCTCCTCCCCTCTCTCTCTCTCTCTCTCTCTCTCTCTGGCATGGTTCTTCGCAGTTTTTCCTTGGAACCATTTCGTTTCATATTATGGGTCTAAACCCTTTAGCTCTCGTAGATCGATAATCAGATGAAGCTGGAGTTCTCTCCTATGGCGAATCTGACTCGGGCCCAACTCAGCTGCGGAGGGTGTCGCCAACTCATATCAAGCTCTGCTTATACGGCCTCGTTTTGAAAACCCATCATCCCAATTTTTGAAACCCAGGTTTTCGTTTATTTCATTCGAGCTTTCTTTTCGTAAATTTTTGTTCCCAATTCCTATACCCTAGATTGTCAGCAAGAAAATGTATCGATTCGCAGGGGAATCTTTTGAAATGACTGTATTTGGGGATTGAAACCTAGCTTGACTTTGTAATCTCGGCGTCCTGGCTAGGGTTTTTGATCTGGGCCCTGCTGAATTTGTTTCCAGTTTAGGGTTTCTTGTCTGGGATTTTTCAATTTTGTGACTATTGGTAATAGTTTTCGATTTGGATTCAATTTCTTTACTGCAAGCAAGAAATTAGGGTTTCGTGATTTGGGGTTTATTCTATTCTAGGGCTGAAGATGTTTCGGGATTTGTCTCTGTACAATTTTGGAAGAAATAGGGGTTTTTAGTTGTGGGTCTTTCAATTTTGCGGTGAAGTTGAGTTTTTTCTTACGGTTTTTTAAACTTCTGAAAAAAGGAAGCCTTTTTTCCCCTTTTAATTACCTGGGCTTTGACATTTTGTGATGGGGGAGGAAACTTCTGATGCGATGAACCTTGACTTGAACCTGAGTCCTGGTCCCGAGCCAACATTGGGATCCATATCGAGCATTACTATGAGTTTGGATGAGCGGGTTGATGACCCTATTCATAGATTTAGGGAAGCTGTCAGGATTGGGGCCAGATGGCGGCGGTTTCCTATACCAGCTGAAGCTCAGAACATCTCGATGGAATTGAATCACTTAATGGTCAATTCTAGTAATGCAACTACTTTGCAGGCAGGTGAGGGTAGTGTTGATGCAGTGGAAAGAACCAGTGAGTTGCCCAAAACGTGTGAAAACAACAACGGTATTTTGGAAGAAGAGGCATCAGAGAATAAGGATGAAATTGAAAAGGGTAATGCTAGTGATGGGAGCTTTTTCGATTGTAACATCTGTTTGGATTTGGCTAGGAACCCTGTTGTGACATGTTGTGGTCATTTGTTTTGTTGGCCATGCCTTTATCGGTGGATACATTTGCATTCTGATGCAAAGGAATGTCCTGTGTGCAAGGGGGAAGTAACATTGAAGAATGTGACCCCAATTTATGGTCGTGGGAACCATAAGCGCGAGCCAGATGAGGACTCGAGTGTTAAGATCCCTCTGAGACCCCATGCACGGCGGGTTGAGAGTTTGAGACAAACCATTCAGAGGAGTGCATTCAGTTTTCCAGTGGAAGAGATGATTCGACGCCTTGGGAGTAGATTTGATTTGACACGAGATTTCAATCAGCTGCAAGAGCCTGAGAATGTTCGGGAATCAGCCGAAAGATCAAACTTGCTAAATAGGTTTTTAACTACCCGAGGATTACGCAGGGAGCAAACTCCAATGGACCCTCCGGATGACATTATGGACTTGAACCAAACAAGCATTGTTGGCCCTGAGGTGGGAGAGAACCGTCGGCTTCAGTCCCTTTTCCTTCGAAGAACACAATCACAAAGAGCAGCGATTTCTTCTCTCTCATCTGCATTGTTATTTGAAGCGTTTCGGAGTCACCCTACCAGTAGGAACCAGGAGCAGCAGCCTGCTCCTCCAGTTGATGATAGAGATTCTTTCTCCAGCATTGCTGCTGTAATAAATTCAGAGTCTCAAATTGACACTGCTGCAGAAATTGAATCCGCTGTGTCACTTTCAACGTCATCTTCCAGAAGAAGAAACGAGGCTCCAAGAGTTTCAGATTTAGATACCGGAGATTCACGAGCTCCCCGGAGGCGACGGTTGAACTGAAAGCGTGTCTTGTATTCACTGATAATCGGGACAGCTTTATGTCTCCTACTCTGGCAGCTTTCCCGTTTGCTACTTGGAATTTTCAACTATTGCCACAGCCACCTATTCCCTTGAGGTGATAATGGAGCTTTTTGCAGTATCTGGTTCAAATCATGTTAGTCCCTTTCCAAGGGCTCTGTGCTTTCAATTTGTCCGGGAATCAACTTTGTGTAAAACACCTGGGCTGCTTCATCGTTTTCGCTGTACATAATCTCCTCAACTTCGCATGTCTGACTTATATTTACTGAAATTTCTTAATAATCTCAATTGAGTGCTTCTAATTCCTTATTGATTCAATTTGAGTAAATATATCGGCATCGGATGGCTATTCATGTATGATATAACAACAACCGTGATATTTAGTTCTGGAGTTGAGTTGTTATCTTGTTTTGGGATCGATTAAAATTTCTTGAAAAGAGTTCATTTGGAGGTGGAAGGAAAACAAGCAATGCGGTATGTGGTTTTAGTCCATTACCTGTTGATTTGAACTTTTATGAGTATTTTTGGCCCGTTTGGTTCACTCATTTCGTGCCATTCAAATATTATACCTAGAGTGTTTATGTCAACGAATGTATTCTTAGAACGAGGATGGTGTTTTTTTTAATTTTCGAATGGTTCATTCTAATATTTCACACTCTAATAATAATTTATTTAATTTCATTTCAAATGTGTCTTATTCTAATTATAACATATTCCATATTTTCTTCAAATTAGTGAACGTTGTTCCATTATACAATTCAGAAATTAGAAAAAGGAGGAGAAATAAAAAATATATATCGACTATTTTTCCTCCTCTTCTCTCGAGCTAGATTAATGCCAAGTACCAGTACATTTCATCTAATCATTCCAACTGAAATTGATCAAAGATTAAAAATGAAATGAAGTGAGCAATAATACGTTTGTCTTGACTCTACATACGTCCCTTTGATGAGGGCCAGCTGCTTAATCTTTGCATTTAATTCCCTTGCTTCTGTTTTTGTTCACACAAACTAAAACAATAACAATGATACTGAATGTCTCACAGGAGTGTCAATGATGTGTTAATGATGTGTTGACTATAAAAAAAGGTCCTCAATAATGATTCTTTTAATGGTCAAGAAGTCAATTTATGCTCCTAAAAATGTAAGTAAAGAAAAAAAGGCCTAAGTCTCATGCATGTCATTTGCCCAAAAAGTGGCCCAACCCATAGGGGAGGGAATCAGTCCAGAAGAGAAAGGTTGACGGGTAGGACTAACTTGGGCCGAACATAACTTTTTGTGCATCTTTTTTAAAATAACATTTTTAAGAGTGGTGAGAATATCTTGACTTATGGTCAAAACACCTATAGTCAAGAGCTTCATGGCTATAGTCCTAAATTATAGTTTTTTTCATGGTCAATAAGCTCTTAACTAAATAAGCTCTTAACTATAGGATAAAATGTCCTGACACTCCTAAAAATATCATTTTAAAACAAGTCACAAAAAGTCATTTTGTCACAAGTTGGTTCTATCCATCTCATTGTTTCTACGTAACCTCAAGGGCCCCAGAGTGTCCTGCTCGCCAACTTGCGCTTTCTTTAAGTTCTTGTTCAATGTGGAAAATAATTTAGAGAACTACCACTTTTTTTTTAAAAAAAAAAAGCCTCTATCAATTATTCTTACAGCCCCTTTCTTTTGCTTCAAACAAATGTCACTTCGGTAATTCATTGTAGGGGGATTTCTGTGCATGCATAATGGAGGAAACGAAAATCGAATTGTCAAAAGTGGTATGCACGATAGAACAGAAAGGGGATGATATATGTCATTACAGGCAACTTAAAATGGTGTTTGCCTAAATCACGCAATAGAGGCACGCGTCGTGGGAGTGGCTAACTTGAGGCATAGCATGCTACCTTTGGACCGTCACTAATAGAAAAATAAAGGGGAAATTAGTGTGGATGTCTGTTTTGTAGGTTTAATTTTAAAAACATCTGTTTTCTTTATTCTCTCTAAGGATGAGAATATAAGACAATACATTTGGCATCTCCGCTGAGATACTATATATAATCCTCATCTATAACCATCCTTTGAAAATTGCTAGGCAACCTAATTCTTGCTAGCTAATTTGTGAAATTATACCTCCCACCGAGAAATGGCACCGGGAATTTTTAAAATTTACAATTTTTTTTAAATGAAACAATTTTATTAAAACTTAATAGCAAATCGAGTTACATAGAAACTCTTAAATAAAAATTAGAATATCGATTGATAATCTTGAAAACAAAAAAAAACCTTCAGAGATCTTGGAGTAAAGGTAATTCTTGACAACGATCTTAGAGAAAAACTCCATAAAGGATATAGTAGAACTCTTCAATAGCTTATTTTGATTTTTCATAATCCAAATTGGTACTTTTAATTGATTTACCGAAGGAGATTTTGCCAACTTCAATTCATAATAGCAACGTCCTCTCAAATCTAAATAAAGAATGATACAAATCTAGAGGTCAACCATACCAATAACAAAGAAAAAGAAACCAAAAATAACTCAAACTAACACAGATCTAGATTTGAGCATATAAAGATTATAATAAATCTAAATCTAGGTGAATGACTATATTCACAAATAGAAAGATTATTTAAAAATAAAGACAGAAAAAGAAACTAAGAAGAATCCATACCGAAGACGGGGATCCTTCTCTCTAGTGGGGGAGTCACCTCTTAGGAGATGAGACCTTCACTGAAACCCAACAGAGAGGAGAGAAAGAGAGAGAGAGATGGGAGTCACCTCCTAGGAGATGAAACCTTCGCTGAAACCCAATAGAGAGAGAGAGAGAGAGAGAGAGAGGAGTCACCTTCTAGGAGATGAGACCTTCACTGAAACCCAAAAGAGAGGAGAGAGAGGAGAGATAAAATGTAAAATTCCTATAAAATTACAATTTTAATTAGTGGAACAAAGTGGTGAGAAATAAACAATAAGCTAATATTTGTTGTTTCATTATTTAGTTTTATATATTTTCATTTTTTTTTACACAAGTGTATTTGGTATAAATAATAGTTCGATTATTTTTCTCTTTTTAGGATCAATAACAAAACCATATTTGTAGATAGTTGTTATACATTAAACTCACATATGCTCGAAGATAGCAAATAGGTATTTATCCCGAAATTTCCTCTATCAAAAATTCAAGTTTGTAAGATATTAGGGATATGATTATTCAAGTAAAGATTTTACTAGTTCTTAGAGGAGATAAATACGAGTTCAAATTTGTATTCACTGTAATCTTTAGATATAATCCTTTTGATATTTGAAAAAAATCTCATATGTAACATGGAACCTATCTTCTCAAGCTTATAAATACTCCTGAGCAGAGAAAGAGACAACTGAAAGTTCTCTTGTAACTTGAGAAAATAACACCTGCTATAATGGACGAAGGCACTTTGTTTGAAAGGCTGAAGCCATTCATTATTTTCTCTCGTATTTTCTCTTTAATCTTTAATTTTCTTCAAAAACTAATAACTTTGTTGTTACACCAATTTTTGCTATCAACAATAGTAAATTAAGAGAATCGTACATTATCAAATGAGAAAAATATTATAACTAAAACCAACCTGAATTGAGAATATACTAAGACAATTTCAATCCAGCTTATGTATTTCTCGCAGTAAAAATTTTAATCTTATCAAGTGTATGGCGTATTCATTTCGTTATAAAATGACCACGTGTATGGCATATTCATTTCGTTATAAAATGACCAAAGTGTAGTAAGATCATCACTAGATATCTTAATTGAGGAGCTTATGATACTCACAATAATCTTAAAATTATTAGAAATGCCACAAGATTTAGACTTTTATTATCTTAAAGCATTTCACCAATTTAAATAAACTCTGTCATCCTTAAACGTATTGTATCTATACTGAATTTCTTTTAAATTTGGATCATAAATTTTTCATATATGTAAGAAAATCATAAAAATAATAATAAATAAAATCTATACAAATCTAGATTCTAATATTATAAAATCCCCATAAGGATAATCTAGAGTTTTTTCACATATAGAAAAATTGTGGTGAGGAAGTTGGTGTGTTTTTCATATAGAAAGATGTTAGAGTTTTTTTTACATATAATTTTCATTAGAGTTCATTTCAACATATTTAATTATAAATATCAAATAAAAATCTGAACGATATCTCTCTCGATATAGAAAGAAAATCTTATGATATAGAAAGAAAATCTTATCTTAGTCGCTCATATATTATATATATATATATATATATACTCATAGACATAGTTAGATATATAAGAATAGGGGTGGCAATCTATATCATGTCGCGTTTAACCTAATTAAATTGTATAATTAATAGGTTAACCTACGTGTCACCTGTTTAATGAAAATGACGTGCAGATTGATGAGTCAAAACGTATATAAATAGTAAAATTATTAATTTACTCGATTTTTTTTAATTAAATTTTATTATAATAAGAGAAACTAGTTCATTATCTTTATGTTTTTTATTTTATCTATAAAAAATTCATAAAAAAATATTATTTTAAAAATAATTTTTTAATATAATTTATTAAAAAATTATGTATCAATTCGAGTCAATTTCGTATCAAATAAATTCAACTAATCTATTATCATCGTATCATTATATATATTGCGAGAGTGTATAAGAAAAAACAATTTCCCTCTCCAAAAAATATTCAGAAGTCATATATAAGAAGATGTTATATATTGGCGGGTCCACATGCATTGATAAGCAGCGTTGGTATTTAGGTTTTGTTTTTAGCTTTATTTTTGGTAGACAATGAAGGGTGGAAAGTCTGAGAAAAGGGGCATGGAATGGAGTGATGAGGCGAAATGATTGGGAGGCGGTAAGGCTATGATTGAGCACACGAGAGAGAGTATATCGGAAGCCATATTCCTTTTTTATCAATCAACTTGTCATCTGGTCAATTATCTTCATCATTATCACAACATTAACTTTCTTACTTTTTCATCTTGTGTTTTTGTCCTCATTGTCTCCCATATCATGCCCTGATTATAAATCTCAATCCTATTATATGTAATAATTTATCCTATTATGTTATTTTTCTTACATTATATTTATTATTAGTGGACAATTATTAATGGTCAAAAAATCCTAAGCCATCAAAAAATAAAAAGCATTAAGATTTCATTTTATTTTATGTACTTGGAAAAAAAAATATGTTCGAACTCATCATAATTGTCATCTCAATATGTTCTATTGGTAATTCCATGAGTAAATGATGTCGATCATTATCTTTGAATGTGACCCCAATTAGTTGTTGTCTCCTCAATAGGCGGGTTGTAACATTTAACAGGAAGGAGCTACATATAAATATGAACCGGTCTAGTAACTCAGAATCTACTACAAAATGAATTTTGATAATTGTGACTTAGTTAGCGTAAAGAACCAAGAAATATACGAAGATATTCTTCCTGGAGATAAACCATACCCTCAAGAAGGTTTTCAAAAAAGTGATCCAAAAAAAAAAAAAAAAGAAGAAGAAGAAGACGAAGAGAAAAGAAAAGAAAAGGAAACCAAAATGGTCAAATATACTTATGTATATGCAAAATAAATATTATATTAGATTGGTATCTATGTATTCTCATATTCTTAACTTTCCAATCACGTAAATCACGTTAGCATGATTCATTAATTGCCGATCAGCACCTCAAACTTCGAAGTGTACAATAAAGTATCCTTATAAAAATCGTTAAAATGCATGTATGTGAAGTATAATATATATCACACCTAGTATTTACATATAGTTATATCAGTTAGCTTTTATACTCGTCACGCTTGAAGAACACAATCACTTGATCGTTTGGGTTGATGAAAGTGTGTGTGATCAACATCATTGTCATTGATATATACAATCAGTTAAACGCAATATTTAGGGGTTTGTGTCCCGTATATGGCCAACATAAGAAAGCATCCCAGGTTGGGAAAAGGGACATAGGATGCATGATGGTGATGATAATGTTGATTATTATGATTATGATCATTATGATATATATAATGAAGAGAAAAGCATGACAATTGTATCATAATGATGTCTGTCTGTAGGAACAATTTTAAAGATAAAAAGATACTTCCATTTCCAGGATTGCATGCCTTGGTGTCGTGTTTCTCTTCTCTTTCTTTTTTTTAAAAAAAAAAAAAAAATCATCTTTGTATAATCATATAATTGACATTTACTATTGTTGTCTTTTTGCTTTGCTAACGTGCCTTTTGTTTAGCTTAGGTTTAGGGAGTGCTCCATGCAAATGCAATTGTGGAAATGATAAATGAAACAGGAAATTGACTTAATGAAATTACATGTATCTCTACCCTTCTTTTGTTTTTCAATAGTAAACTCATTATGACTAACTACGACGTTACACATAAGATATGATTTTACTAGAACTACATATATATTTATTATAACTTCGAATTTATTTTAAAAATAAACCAATAAATTTACACATCAATCAGTTTATACTGTTGCAGATTTTGTCAATAACGCGTATGTAACATTAGCATCGTCTATCACAATCATGAACCATGACTACTGTAATGATGACAACTATAACTATAATGGGTGGCATCTATGCATAATATGCCTGATACTAGGGCGAACAGATTTCTGCCTAATCGTCTATATCCAATTTAAAATATATATATATATACATAAATTCACGAATTCACATAAATAATATACTATAATTTAATTTTTCTTAAAATAAATTATGAACGAAACTTAAACTTAAAAGAGTACAAGAGAAAGTCAAAGAGAACTTACTATTAATTTAATTTTAAATTTTGTTATTTGTTGTTTGCAAAGTTATTTAAATTTTTGAATTTTAGATATTTTTTTTGTTTTATTATATTTTGATTAAGTTATAATACTGTTTATCTTATTAAGACGTTATTTAGACAAATATGAACATATAAATTTATAATGTTTTTAAATATTCTAAATTTGTATTAATTTTTAAATAATTTCATTTTAGTAGTAATAATTTTTTTAATTTGGCCTAATTTTATTAAGGCTCGTATCAAAGCCAAATAGTATAAATCACACTACTTTAAATCGCATAATATAGTGTGTTTTGGTGCGATTAAGAGGTTTATTTTACTGCAGTAATTAAAATTTCGTTCTACTGCATTTTGTAGATAAATTAAGAATTTAGACATTATATGGCGCAATCCACGCGCGCTAACGATGATCATGGGTTTATGTTCTAGACTCTAGAGAGATAGAGAACTTAGGTGAAGGAAGATAAAGGCGGAGAAATCATCAGCTTTGCATCAAAAGGATCGAAAATAATTGTGTGCATATCAAGATTCAAAACTAGTACAACCCTACAACATTACACACTATAGGGCCTCAACTGATAAAGGACTGTCCTACGCCACAACAACAATATTTACGTCACCATCTCTGTCCAGCTCCTGGGGCAGTACTACTCTCTCTCGACTGAATGACTCTAGCCAATTAGCCTTGAACATTGAGAATACTGAGTTCGTCCTTCATCTATTAATGGCATATCCCTAAATATATGTACCTCTCTTTTTTTCCAGGACCAAAATCTTTTCAGGTCCACGGAAAGGTCTAGTACTGTAACCAGCTGGTTACTATATCTTCAGCCAAAATACTGTGTCCCCCAAGCTTAATTCTTCTTTTGGTCTTTTCTTTTTTTTCTTAATCAAAATAAAGAGTCCGAGAAGGGGTGACCAATTTTTAGCATATTTTCTTAGGGTGTTACCACTGCCACACGAACCTCCCAAATATAATAGGAATGTTGAGTAAAGGTTCTGAGCAAGAGATTCTTTCTATGAATCCATCATAATAAGCCTTATCAACAAAAAAAAAAAAAGGCTATCCTACTCGATGGTATCCCAAGTCCTATTTATATGCATATTTTCAAATTTGAAATAATATCCTAATTATGTTTTTCGAAGTTTGAACCAAGAATTGCCTCTTCCTTTTAACTGTGAGAATAACTTTAGTTGATCAAATTAATTTTGTACTTGGAATTGTTAACGGCCAATGACTCGCTACTTTGAAAGAAAATCAAAAGTTTAGTACTTCAAAGAAAATTCATCTTATTTTTGGTTTATCCCTATATCAGTTCTAGCTCAGCATACTTTGGTTTTAAATTTTTAATATGCAAGTGGGATAGAACTTAAAGGATACAAAATTGATAAGATGAATATATTGATAGTACATTAATTATATGGATTTCATTTAAAATTCAAGTACCATAATTAGAGGAGAAACAATTTCGTTCAATAATATAATAGCTGGCCTGATTATTAATTCCTAGTATTCATATTATCGCTCCTCGTTTAAAATTTATCTTTTTATCTACTTTTCTTCTTTTTTTTTTTTTTTTGTTAAAAGAAATATTGGATTGTCCACTAATCCTGCATCTAGCTAGTTTCTTAATTAGTACTACACATCCAGCTAGCTAATACAAAACCCAATGTAATATCCAATATTAATTTTTTTAAAAAAAAAATAAGATTTAACTAATGATCACTATTTACTATAAATTTAAAGAAAAATAACACATATTCTCTATCAAAATTTGTTTAAACTCTTGACCCCCTCAAACTCACACACATATCTCTCGTATTTTGGACCACCAGCTAGCATATGATATCCAATATTAATTATATATACATATATCTATATGCTCAAGCAATATCTCTCGATACGACGAAGAAGATAAAAGACAGTGAGTAGTGAAAGATACACAGTATATCCATCAGCCATATATTCGGGATATTAATTAGGAGACAGTACATATAACATAAGGGGATATAAACATGTTTATCTAAAAAAAAAAAGAGGGGGGGGCATGCATGTATCAATATTCACATATAATACATCAACCGCTAATAATTAATAACAATAATATTATTTTATTTTTATTTAATTGGTGTATACTAAATGTAACACTAACATATCAAAGAAATTAAGAGGACCCACTTAGGCATGACTACGATAGATCATTATCAAGGATGGACTACGCTATGGAGGGTTCTCCCTGCACTCTGCAAACTCTCTGCTCAATGCTCATGATTCAAACTAATGGTCATCTTGTAATATCTAAAATGAAAAAAAAAATATAAGTTATATATCATAACTTAAATAATAATTAATAATCATACAAAGAGAGAGAGTGGCTTCATCGATTGCATATATACGATCAGATAATTCAGAAGAGAGACCTAAGTAGATCCGACGAACAAATGATTGCTAGTGTATATATTGTCTCCTCTGGTCTCTACACTGTGTCGCTTCCACAAGGTCCCACCCCTTCCTTGATCAATGCTTATATTAATATACATATGTATTAAGTGTATGGTATTATACTATAGATATTATGTATCTATACATCTGCTCTCTCACCGCCATTAATCAGTATTATATATTTTTTTATTTATGACTATTATTGACTATTGGGCCTTATTTTTTGGGGCCCTTTTATTTTTTATTTTTTTTATTTTTTTCATTTATCGTCTTCTTTGGTTCCAACATAACCTTCTGCCTCGCGCCCATAACCCTAGCTAGACAGCAGTACAACTCTTACCCCTCACGTCATTCCTCTGACTATGACTTCCATCTCCCATCATTACTCTTTCTCACGCTCCCCTCACGTGGCTTTGCCCCACCACATCACATATGTGGTATATACATCGTACATGCATGCGTGTATATATATGGTACGTAAACTATTGTACATGCATTACCATTTGAGTTATAATGCCTGAAAAATTGGTAATAACAATCACGCTAAGAAGCTGTAGTAAATCACAGGTTTCCTATATCCTTAATATGTTACAGGCATAGTTAGTTTCAAAAAATATATATATTATAGGGATAATATTAAAAAAAAACGAAGATTTTTAATCTTTTAGTTAAAAAAAAAAAACTTACGTTATTTTATTAATATCAAATAAAATTTTATTTTTTTATTTTTTTATTCTTCATTAAATTTTATTGGATTCAAATATATGGTCAAAATTAGATTTTAAAGTTAATGTAGAAAATATCTTTATTTTTTAAAATTACCAAATGACATCCAATTAAGATTTAGTCGGAATACTAAACAAAAAAAAGTGTAAACTCTCAAGGATTCAACTATAACAACCTTTAAATACACAAAAATTAAGTTTCTTTTTTAATTAAGTTAGCTGATTTTAAAAGTTAAGAACATTAACTTTCAACCATTTTAATTACGATTTAAACTATATATTTGGATTCGGTAATTAAACTTAATAGAAAACACAAATAGAAAATTTATTTGATATTAGCAAAAAAAATCCACTTTTTTTTTATAAAAAGAAAAACATGGTAGGTTTGTTTATTTTTAAGATTATCCCATATTTTGTATATTATATGTTGAGTTTAACCGGTAGATCTCTTTGTATATGATATGTATGTATATATATGTTGCTTTTATTTACACGTAGGAAGTTTATACTGAGTTGAATAAAATGACAATAGTTGAAAATATCATAACTGATCGGATAAGGCACGACTAGTCATTGACTATTTGGTTCTCAATTATTAATCCTGGCATTATTCTTTGATGTAATGATAAAGTTGGACCATAAACATTCAAAGAATCATTATCATGAAAAATTAATTATGCCAATGATATAAATGCTTAGTCTAGGAAACTGGTAGAAAAATAGTTGTGCGATTTTTAATGACGCATGACTACTTGGGAAGCAAACGATCTTGGTTATTGACTGTTGCTACATGGTGGATTCGGAAATATATATTTTTCATTTTCTCATAATTGAATTGTCCATTAATAAATATATGTAGAGCAAATTTTCCCAATCTTGAATCTCAAGTTTGAATTCCAAGATCAATTATCATGGACTCATTAAAAATTCTTTGATTTGAATTTGAAACTATGGTACAAAATACAGGCAGGTACCTATTAGTCAATAAGTTGTACGTTCTTTTTTTCTTGTCTTTTTATTTTTTTTTTCATCTTTATTACCTCCTTATATGACCAATATTGAATAGCTAACTAATTATTAAAATCGAAAGACTTTTTCTTGAATTTTAATTTAATTAATTAATTTGTATATAGATGTGAGTGATGATGAATTACAACCCCATACCATGAATAATTCCATGTCAACATTGCATAATATATGCCCAAGTGTATCAGTTTTTAATATTTTTAAGTGGGGTCATGATCAGTCATAGCTTAATCTTAGTAATTAAGATTGATATATAATTGCCTCATCTTTGTTTGACAAAGTTAAAGACCAATGATATTGGTAGCAGCCACTAACAGCTTATCATGCTTTCAACAGATGACCGTCTAGTAAATGTCAGTTCTGGTTAATTTCTCTTGTCATTTGAACTTATTAAGAAATAATTATTCATTAATAAAATCCTTTACTTCACACTAAATCTAGGTTTTTCCAATTACTGGATATTAAATATCATGAAATTCAACTTGCATTGCGTTCATTATTATAACTACCTAAACATTATTTTTACAGGCGACAAGGTCAAAATATTAGTCCTTCCTTTGACAAGGCAAAAAAATACTCGATACAACTATAAGTATATATTTAAAGTTTGTTCTAGCTTTATTTTGAATGATCAATAAATAAGACAGACAGAAAATCTACTTTCATTTGGGAAACTAAAATAGATAATTTATCATAATTATATATGTATGGTGGAGCATGAGTATTTAAATTTGAAAGATTACAATGCGGAATAATCCAATGAGGCACATGCTCTGTTTTCTTTCTTTTTTTTTTTACTGTCATTTTTTTCTTCTTAATCTATTGTCTCTGGTACAAGGTGTGTATTAGGAACTTTATAAGCCACAAATACTAGATATGTAGTGCAGTTATATATATGTATGTATATTTTAATATGTATACGAATACTTGAGGCAAAAGCAAATTAGGATCTAATAAAGTATTTGGTGAATATATCAAACGCAATTTCTTCAGGAAAAACAAGAAAAAAAATGGCAATTTCTATTCTTTAAGTATAATGCATAAGACAATGACCTGTTAGTTAGTCTCAACCTCTTGTGTACAGAAATAACCTGATCCAAATGTTAAGGATGTACGGTCAGTTTAGAAAACTAATTATCAAGCCACGTGTCAAATACCCAATTAGTTAGCCTCGCCAAATCAAAACCAGTACAAAATTGTCTAAACCTTATCATTGTCAAAATGGTGATTAGGGTTGATACAATACTTTATTATGTTCCAGTGTTCTGAATGATGGGTCCCACCCAATTATTCATTCATATCTCTCTCTCTCTCTCTCTCTCTCTCTCTCTCTCCAACCTATCATTAAAGCCTGCATGACTTCAATTATTGCAATGATCCCAAAAGCATGACATATCTGACCTGGTCACATCCTCTAGATGCGTATTTTAATTACCACCTGTTTACAAAAGCTATCCCACGCGCGTTGGACCACCAGCCTTAAAATACTATCCAAGAATATAGTACGAACATATTATATTTAAAAAAATTGAAAACAACCAATTACTACCTGTTTACGAATGATCATTAACCAACGAGCTATACAGATACTTGTACTAATTCAAAGTAATAAATGATAATTACTATAAAGAGTGGTTCTGAAGATTAAATCTCAATGTTACAAGTGAATATGATTATCAGTAAAACTAAGTATTTAACCACGAAAGAATTACATGATGCAACATATTGTGATATTGTTGAAGTATGTCGTAAGGCTGTTACATATTTATTAGTGTATTCAGTAAATATGGATATATATTATTATCAAAAAAGATTATGGATATATATATTTTTTTCAATTTACTAGAAGGCTAATAGTTCAATTTTTTTAAAAATTGAGAGTTGAATGAGGGCAGCATAATGGAGTCCATTGGATGCCATTTCTGTGGTGGCCTTTATGATAGTTTCAAGGAAGTTTGATGGCTAGGCATATATACCCTTTAGCTACTTAAAAGACACAAAAGCAACCTGCCCCCATAAAACCACAAGAGGAGAAAGAGAAATACTAAAAAAGACTTCTCCTTGAAATAGTAAAAGATGGTCGCTTTGTCTGCCCAAGTAAGACATATTATAATGGTCAAATCTTCAAGCTAATCTGACTAATGCTTCCCTATGTTTTTATCTGTTCACACATGCATTTATATCATTCTTTTTCTTTTCTTTTTATTAGTTCCTCAATATGGGAGTAGCATTTTGATTTTGTCTCCAACCAATTCGTGGATGACACGTAGGAAAATAGTTGGTAAAGTTACATTTCTCTGGTTGGTGAGTCAGCGGTCTAACTCCATCCATCTTAGTCATTCTAATTCAAAATGCGTCACTATAATAACCAAATAAGAGGAAACTAAAAAATTATAGAGCACTTTGAAACTGCAAAAAAGCACTAGCTTAATTAGTTATCATTTGAAAACAAAACAAAAAAAAAGATTGAGTTATGTTAATTAACATAATTATAAACTGATATTGCGTTTGGTCCAAACACATTAGTCGTTCCATTGATAATATCAACATCATGATGGCAATAAATCAACAGGGTCCCAGGTGATCCCAGCCGTTGAATGAGAGATATCATTTTCATTCACATGCTACATATCATGATAATTTGGCCCCTTTGTTTGTTAGGAAACACAATAATTTAGCAAATTAAACCAGGGAAACATAATCACACAACTCAATATAATTATCCATCAATTAGGTAATAATTAATTTATTTCAACTGCGAAAACTTGGTACATATGGCATGACTATATATTTTTCATAAGACAAAAAAAAAGAAAAAACATTCTGTCGACTTTATTACATGATCGTCATCAGCACTAATAAGCTATGCTGAATGATTATTTTTCCTTCCTTCACAAAAAAAAAAAATGTTAGATCGATCAAAATCATCCATATTATATTTTCTTTTGATATGCTCTTATCTAATCTTATCTTACATTGCTTAAAATACATTTTAAGTTTCCACATAAAATAGCATTAATACCACATTAATATCTTCAAGTCAGACCAGATCTCGCGCACCCTTTACTTTCTTTGTATTTCTTTATTTAATTTTTTGCATCAATACCCTCTCGTGTATGAACCTCTGTATAATTAAATAGATTCACGTGCATTTGTCAACCTGGATATTGTCGGTCAATCTTTATTAGCACCCCACAAAAAAAATTTATTAAAAACAAATTCTTTTTTTTTCCCTTTTTTAAGAGGGTGTAGTACTGTGGTGTGGTGTACATATATACTTTATTTATATATGTATTTATTTATATTTAATATTTTTCCACGTCAAAAAGATCTGATCATAGGGTTCTTTACCTTCTTTTTAAAGTCCTCACTTGTCCTCCTTTTCTCTCCCAACCATCATCGTCAACCTCCGTCAAAAAACCCTCCTCTGGTTCACAAACATGGAGCTAGCTCTAAGCTTAGGTGACACTTCGACGCCGTTTTCGTTTCTGGACAAAGCCCAGAAGATGACTCTCAATAACAAGGCCGAGCTAGGGTTTTGCATGGCCTTGGGGAGCTCTCTCAGTACTACTTCAAGATCATCGTCGTCATCAGAAGATCAGAAAAAAGATCATCACGATCATCATCGAGATCTGATCAGAAGTACTAGGAAGGCATCTTCATCATCAGATCTTGTCCAAATCCCTCTCCAGCTTGACCTTTTACCTTCTGCTCCGGTTCCCCGTTCCCAAACCGGTTCACAGCCTCGGTTTTCCTGGCTCGCTGCTAAGCGTAAGAATAAAATTTTCCTTCATTTTCCCAGCTACCTAACACTATTTTTCTGTCTAGAAAATCTTTATTATGTCTTAGTTGCTAAAAAATATTAATGGGTTTTTGTTTTGTTTTTTTTTTTTTTTTTTTGGGTTTTATTCAGTGGTGACATCTGAACCGGCCGGTTCATCTGATAATATGAATATTGGACCGGGGAAAGGGTTTGATGTGAACCGGTTACCGGCGGTGGAGGCTACCCCGGAGGAGACAGAAGATGGAATTACCATATCGTCCCCGAACAGTACTTTGTCTTCGTTTCACATGGATTTTTGCGTTAGGAGTAGTAGTAGTGGAAGGAACAATAATAGCGCGAAGAGAGATCATACTATGGAGGGTGAGACTGAGAGAGCGAGTTCTCGAGCGAGTGATGATGAGGAGAACGGGTCAACTCGGAAGAAACTCAGGCTCTCTAAAGATCAATCGGCTTTTCTCGAAGAAAGTTTCAAAGAACACAGCACCCTCAATCCCGTAAGTCAAAGCATCTAGCTAGCTAGGTTTATGTCTCTCACACACACAAGGAAAAAAGAAAAACAAAAAAGAGATGTTATTTGGACTAAAAAGTTTATGGTATATTCTCTCTGAACCAACAAAAAAAAAACTTGTAGGTACATAAAAGCATGTTTAGTTTTATGTATACATTGCTTACTTTTATAATTACTCATGAAAGAAAGAGACAACACTACTTGTATATTTTTGAGAAGTAATCCAATCAGGAGTTAATTGTTTTTTATTTTTTTTGAATGCCAGGATTTAATAGTTATTGTAATAGTTACTAACTGTTCAGATATTAATTTGCAGAAACAGAAGCTTGCACTAGCAAGACAACTAAATCTTCGTCCACGCCAAGTTGAAGTATGGTTTCAGAATAGAAGAGCAAGGTAACAAATCAATATATATATATAGTTCACTTTTTTTTTTTTCGCTTCTTATTGGTGTGCTTGTTTCTCGGTATTTGGCTCACACTTTCTCGGGAAAATAAAATTTTAAAAAAATTTCTTCTTTATTCACAGGACGAAGTTGAAGCAAACGGAAGTAGATTGTGAGTACTTAAAAAGATGTTGTGAAACGTTGACCGAAGAGAATAGGAGGTTACAAAAGGAACTTCATGAACTAAGAGCCTTGAAAACATCACAACCCTTTTACATGCAACTTCCGGCCACCACTCTCACCATGTGCCCCTCTTGTGAACGCGTTGCGACCGCCGGCGCCGGTTCCGGACCCGCCTCCAACTCCGGCAACTCCACTATACTTCCATTTTCTAATAACCGAGTTGGGAAAGCTGCCTCTTGAAAATGAGTACTTACTAGTCACTATGGCTCTAGTACTATAAACTTTGATATTTTATCTTCTTTCTTTTTATCTTTTTTTTTTTCGGTGTAAATATTTTTGGTTTTGGGGACAATATTTCTTCCTCCCAAGTCTATCTCTCCCTAGCTAGTTTTTAGTTATGGATTTTCTGAGAAAGATACAAGAAAGGTGTGGAGAGATGAAAAGGGTGACAAATTTGTTATATTGATGATAATGAAGGAAAAAAAAATTGTTGGGTTCTTTTAGTTTTGGGATGATTAATTAGTAATTGTGTTTGTTTTGATACGGAAATTAATTTATATTTGTTATAGGCTAGTAGTTATGAATCGATTTTCTAATCTTGTATTGATTCAAATTTCTCCATATTTTCGGTGATTATCCTATAATTGCGGCTTCGATTGTGTTGTATTATCTTAATATTTATGCAATGGATATAATGATCGAACTTTAACACATGTGATTAAGTTAGGATCCTAGATAGTATGTAATCTTGGACTAGTACACAACTTGACTATCAAAAATTGACAATATAGAGTTATAAGTTAGTATACCGAACAATAAAAACAAAAATAATAAATGAAAAACTTGGAGTCAACAAAAATAAAAAATGAAAAACTTGGAGTCATTCATAGGCTCTGCTACATTCCAAACTTGAAAACATTTTTAGATGAGATCTAATTAAATTTGTTGAAGAAAAGAATTCTCAAACTTCTTGTATGGCGGACTTGTATAGCATACGCCGGTATACTAACTGGATAGCCCTTGTTTTATAGTTTTTAGCCGTCATTTCTTTGATGCCATTTGAAGGGAGAAAAAACTAAATAAGAGAAACGACAACGACCGCTCGTACTAATAGAACTCCAAAGTTTTCTCGTTGAATGAAAAATCAGAGAGATTTAGGGCGGATCAAATAGAGCAGTTTATTTGTAACGTCATGATTGCCTCATACGTAAATGCGAGAAACGCTAATCCCATTTTTGTAAGATTAGTGAAAAGCATAAATTGCAGCTTCCTCTATAGACTTACACAGGGCTTTGCAAGAACGTTTTAGCTTTTAGCCAATCAATCTCAATCCGTACAGAAGTTAGAACGTATATTTCAGAGGGTATTGATATCTCGATGATGATGGTGGTTGATGTCACGTTCATATATGAATGTAAGCATAACTATATATTTATATATATATATGGATGCCAATATAAGCATAACTATATATATTTATATATATATATATATGGTTAGGTATTTTTTTTTATTAGATATTTTTGTTTATTAAGTATTTTATTTTTAACCGTTGGATTATTATCTAATAATTATAATAAAGTGCATAAAAAATATATATTATTAATAATTTTTTTCTCTTATTTTTTATAATAAAATGTATAAAAAGATATATATTATTAATAATTTTTTTTCTCTTATTTTTTATAATAAAAAACTAAAAAAGTATGCGTACTAAATTTTTATTTTCAGCCAAATTGATGTGCTCTATATATATATATATATATATATATAATTTTGTGTCCTAGCCTAGCTAGCAAGTGCTCCTGTTACGGGCAATTTGTTAAATTCCAATCCATAATTTATTTAGTTTGATGTTGGCAGAGACTTTGAATTGAAGTTGTTAAGTTTGTGCGTGTAAAGATGAGTAAAACTTTTCAGAGCAGAGAGAAAGAATAATTTACTTAGGGATATTTATACCACGTAGGTAGTCGGTAGACGACTCATCATTAGTACCCAAACGTGAAGAATACTCTTATTAGTTTTAGTCTTTTCTGGGGGTTGAATGGTTAGTCAAACTAAGACTTCTGAACGTAGAGCATGAGATCTTAAACTTCCAACTACCAGGTTACTGATGAATTAAGAGAAGAAAAACTTCCAACTACCAGGTTACTGATGAATTAAGAGAAGAAAAATCCTAGTCAAAGAACAGGATTTGACATCGAATTGTGTCACTTTCAGTGAGTACGCATACTTGCAATCTTGTTATGTAATATAACGTGTTAAACAATCCTAGTGAAAAAAAAAAAAAAAGAACGANTTTTTTTATATGCTTTATTATAATTATTATAATAAAAGTCAAAAAAATAAATTTTATAAAAATACAATTGAACTGTCAACTTAAATATATATATATATATATATATATATATATATGCGCGACCGTGATCTTATAGAATCCAATAGATACCTACTCCAAACACCAATCAGCATTTGTTTAAACGTTGCATTTATGGCCGTACAGCCATACAACAATAGTAATATACGTGTATGTATGTATCTTTTTCCTCCCATGCCCTAGAGGAATCATAATTAAATTCAGAACAGAATGACATGTATCAACGGATGATTGACCAAACTCTGGATAACATTATAAATTATACGGTTTTGAGAACTTGGTAGGTGGGAAAAGCAAGCAGATGGGATTAATTGGCACCAAACAATGAAGGTGCAACAAAAACATGGAGAACTCTCTATCAAGTAAAAGCCTAACTTGACTAGTGCATCAGAATTTGGGCAGTCAGGACAGGCAGCCGGCTGCACGGCCATGGAAATTATGTTAGAGTTTATGCTCTAAAACTATATATATTTTGGATATTCGTGGAATTAATAAAATGATATTTTTTTATTTGAATTTGTACATAATTAGTATGTTATTAAATATTAGAAAATCTCTGATTTATTTATTTGACCATAAATTTAGTATATAAGTGTTATATATATGAGGATTAAATTTATGGATAATAAACTAAATATAGTCTATAATAATTAATTAAAGTTTGGGATCTTTAATTAAATATTAGTAGTACGGTCTATTAACATTGAGAATGTAATAGTCTTATCCGGACTATTGATGTGTTGACATCACAATAGAAGTACTTTATATAATTTGATTATATAGGACTGGACTAGATATGATTTGAATATCACATAAATTCCGTTAACTGTTGAGAGTTCAAATAATGTCACTAAATGATCATATGTAGATCAATCTTAATCCTGAGTAGTTATAGACTCCTATTTATAACATTATGTTCTTTGACATACTTGTTAAAGATTTGTTTTTAAACCGATCGAAATACTTGTATCTTGGGAGCATGCTGAGATGAGTAGCTGGGAATGTAACTTATAGATATAGAATCCATTCCTTCTATTAGGAAGCTAGAAAGATGATTCCTTTGTGTATTGATTCAGGACTTGAACAGTTTGAGTACTCAAATTATAATAGATTTATAAATTAATTGTTCATTAGAGAATCAACGGTACACAAGGATAAAGATGTAATTGGAGAGGTAAACGAAATATAACCTAGCTCCAATTATGAATTGTCTATGGAGGATTGAACTACATGTAATGATTAAATCGATAGACTGCTCACTGTTTTCTAAGGAAATTAATTCTGTAATTTTAAAAGTGCAATTCTGAATTTTTAGTGGAGTAATACTAGATTAATAAATTAGATAAATTAATTAAAGAGTTTAATTAATTGTCATAATTTATTGGAACTTGAATTACAGGTCCATAGGTCCCCAATTCCACCTTTTACAAACACTGTACTGGATATTACATTATTTCTGTTACTACACATTTTGTCTAGATAAATAGTTTATCTATATGTAATTAATAATTGTTATTAATTAATTAATTTTGAATTAATTAATTTAAATTTATGGAGAGATAAGTTTCCTAATTTGTTTAAATTTTGAATTTAA
>JXTB01000349.1:9747-105615 GCA_002914805.1 Parasponia andersonii | reverse complement strand
AAAAGACATGCATCAATAATGCTCTTTCTCTCTTTTACTTTTTACAATAAAAAAATGTGCATGCTATTTTTTCATTGGCCAAATTGATATTTATGCATATGTAAAAAAAAAATACCTACTGGATTGTGCACCCTATATATATATATATATATATATATATATATATATATGGTTGCCAATTCAATAGGTATTTTTTTTCTTTATCTATGGGTAGGTATTTTTTTTTTAGCTATTGGATCACTATCTAATGGTGATCCAATGGTTATAATGAAGTGCATGAAAAGACGTGCATTATTAATGCTCTTTCTCTCTCTTATTTTTTACAATAAAAAAATATGCATGCTAAATTTTTATTGGCCAAATTGATACCTATGACCATGGACCATGCTTTGAAACGCTTGGTGCTTTGTGTGGGCTTTCCTTTGGTGGAGTACAAACTCTAGAGTTGGGGTGTCATCAGTTCAGTTTGTTTGGGTCTTTGGAGTAGTTTGTTGGGGTATTTGGAGGTTTTTTCGCACCTAATTGACAATGTTGGTTTTATAGCTAATGTGTTTGGAAGGGAATAGTGTCCAAATTCTGCATGTGCGCCAAATTTCCAAATATCCTTTTCTTGATTTCGGACTGAGACGGCTATTAGTCTAATGTTTCAGTAAAGAACGATTTATCATTAACATTAGGTGCTAAGGTGACACCTAGCTAGCAATGGCATCAGCAAACCCTAGTTGTCCGGCTATGGTCTGCGCCAACTTGGTCTACCCAGAATAGGCCATGCCCATGCGCAAGCCCAATTATACATGGCAAACAATGGGCTTTTAAGTTAGAAAAAGAGAAAAGGACATGGATAGAATTAACTTGAGCCCACATGACTTTTTTTTGTATATTTTTTCAAAAATAACATTTTTAGCAGTTCTCTTTACGCGACCCTTTTTGTATATTGTTTCAAAAATAACATTTTAGAAGTGTAAAGATAACTTGACCTATGGTTACTAGCTTCTTGACCATAAAAAAGTCGTCAATAATGGTTTTTCCATAGTCAACAAACTCTTGACCTAGTGTCAAGATATCATTGATACTCCTAAAAAAATCATTTTTAAAAAAATGTACAAAAAAAATTGGCCCAAGTTAGTCTTATCTGTGCCATTTTCTGGAGTAATTGCCTATTGGTGCCAAAAAAAAAAAATAGAAAAAACTGAATGGATGATCAATTTTTTAAATTAGTTCAAGCAATTATCCATGTTTTTAAAGTTATAGCTAAATGTTCATTTCGATTAAAATTTCAATTGTAAAATTTATTGTATTTTCATTTTTGTCATTAAGTGAGTTAAATATTTTGTTATAAACTTTTAAACTTAGTCATATACTGAATTGTATATCAAATAAGGTCAAATAGCTAATCAACTCATAGATCTACTCATTATTGTCACCCCTCTATACTCTTCTCACACTCTTTTTTTCAGCAATTTTTATTAGGAGTGCTATATTTGCACCACAAGATAGCATAAAGGCACCCCAAATCTGAACTAATCACATCCAAAAATTTAAAGAAATTGTATTTTTTTATTATAAGCACCCTTGTTATTCCTAAAGAAGACCTCAACTTGTGTACCCCATCAATTTTACACCTTGACATAAAGCCACCCATCTACACAGAAAATGATCGACAGAGACTAATTAATTTCTAATCGTTGAACTTTTGTTGTTGAAATAACTGTTTGATTGTAACTAATAATTCGTTCACTATTTATTTTGCTTTATTTTCCTCTATTCCGTTACCAATATCTTCTGCTACATACCGCATCTCATTTGGCATTGTCGCTTGATGTAGAATCTCATTCCCAAAGTTTGCAAGCAATAATTCTATAACAAATCTATAAAATTTTGGCCTTTTCTTGTTCCTTAGGTTATTAATCCCGAATTATTTTATTGTGAACACCACTCTAGATGGTCATGGACCATTAACATATCCACGATATATATATATTAGCCATTACCATATGCATATCTATTTCATTCTCTATGTCAACAGTTTCTTATAGTCGACATCAGTGGCAACTTTTCGTGAATTTTGACTGAACACTTAATCTTATGGTCATGGGCTCTCCTTCCTCTAAATTTTGAAGTTAACCTCTAAAGAGTAGATGACAATCAAAATTTTAAATCAAATTAATCTTAAGCTTTTAGAAAACTTTGAAAAGCAATATATTTTTTAACATGCAATTTAATGGTAGGTGGGATAAAAAAAAAAAATTCCTTGAGCCTAATGAGATGAAAATAAACCCAGAAAAGAAAGCTCCATTATTAAATACTAACAGAAGTCACAACAATCAGCAAAAATGGGACAAAAAAGCATCGATAAACGAACATAGAAAGATGAAAGAGCAATCCCTGAACTGTCTGAAGTTCATGCATCTTTTGGAATAAGGAAAAGAAAAAGATAAGCAAGAGACGAAAATGCCAAATAAAATCTTAGTTCTTGTATAATAGCTGAAATTGATTATAGATTGACAAGAGAAAATGTTTGTGTTTCATGTAACTTATTGTGCAAGAGAGACACTTATTTGACGAGAAAAGCTAAAGAGACGTGAGAACGATGAATTGTGTCTTTTGGGTCATCAGATAGAGAGAGGAAGGCAACAAGAGGAGTTGTATAAAGAAGATGTATAGGAAAAGAAGAGAAGGTATGAGAGAGAGAGAGAGAGAGAGAGAGAGAGAGAGAGAGAGAGAGAGTGAACATCACCAATTTCAATTCTAATGTTTAGAAAACTCCTTCGTATGGATAAAAAAGGATTGGGAAGATTGAAAGAGAATTAAAAAAAAAAGAGAATAATGAGAAGAAGAGGTGGGAAGACGAAAACCAAAATTAGATTAAAAGATAATTTAAGATAAAGTAGAGGTATAAAAAATAGTAGTTAAATTTTAAATTTTAATTGAGGCGTGAACCGTCTGGTTTTAGACATTGTAGACAGAAAGGTAACAATAAAGTCATCCAAACAATTTTTTTAAGACTTTTTTATTTTTTATTTTTGAATGATGCTTTTAGGTTTGTTACAATATTAGTGACGATAATTACTTTAATTATGATAATAGATTTATAATTTTTTTTAAGACTAACTACTAGTTACTAATATAGTGATTAGTTGTCACTAATATTATGGAGCATCTAAAAAAATCATTCTACAAAATACTCCTAGAAAAAATCAAGTGAAAATTAAGATATAAACGGTGATTGATTAAAAGAATTACATATATACGGTGCTTCAAAAAAATAGTTAATCGAGTACGATATTATTTAGAAAAATACCATATTCTAGAAATAAGTACCGATTGTCTTCCAAAGCCATTTCTGGCTCTTTAGCTCCTTATTTCTTCCATTTTCTTCTTCATCTTCCATTATCTCTTAGTCGGTTTCTTCTTCAGGTTGATCTGAGAGTTTTCGAGTCGTAGGTGACGTTGCCAGAGGTAGAGATGGAGGGTACTCGTAAGTAGTAGTGGTTACAGCGTTTATTATCTTTCGACTGTGGCCACCACAGTGATTGAATTCTTTGACGACCTCTTTGTCGTTAATTTGTTTACCGTTCATCTCTTTTAGGGCCTTGTTTGTGTCTCTTACGTCAAAAAACTCTATGAATTTTGGTGCTTCTTCGAAGATGTTTCTCTCAACTCTTTTATGGGACCTTTAGAAAAAAAAATGTAAGAATAAAATTGAGATATGGCATATGAGGAATGGAAAGGTATATAGGAAGAGACCCATCAGATTTTTTATGGATGATGAGATATATAACCTATTATTATGTGTAACCCCACAATCTTCACCAAATTCAAGTCTTCCGACATATAAACAACAAATCAAAAACAACCACCGTGTAAATATTTTCAATACCCTTTTATCCAAAAATAAAATTCTACATCTCATATCAATCTAGTAACTAGAACACTTTACTAATCTTGAAAGTGGTAACGAGTCTTGTTACCAACTTGTAACCAATATGGCTACCAATATATGCAGCCAATAACTATATTTTAGATATCTTTTATTCACTAATCAATTTCGTTACTGGTTATCAGTAATCAAACTAGTTTTGTATGAAAATTAGTAATCAGAATGGTGACTAAAAAGTAGACTGGTTACTGGTTATCATTAGTCACTAATTTTGTAACTAGCTACCAGCTTGAAAATTAATAACTAGTTTGGCCAATCACCAGTCTCATAAGTGGTTGCAATCTAAAAACCAATAGCTAAATTAATTTTTAGCTACTAGCTATTAACCAAATTGATTATTGGCTAGAAACTAGTAACTTAACTGTTTGCAAATCACTTGTTTCATATGGTAGTTAGTTATCATTAACTAATCTAATTGTATCCAGTAAACGGAATGGTCTTATATAAGAAGCAGCACTCAAAATTATAACCAGTTATTACTATTTACAGATATCTAGTCTTTTAATTAGTAACTAGTTATCGGTAACTACCATGACCTAGTTTTGTAGGTAGCAATCAGTCTGGAAATCAAAAATTACATTAGTTAGTCATCAGTCTTGTAAGTGGCTATAGTCCAAAAATCGGTAACTAAGTAGTTACCCCAATAACAAGACTGGTTACTATTAGTAGTTATTAGATACTTGTCTCATAACTAGCTACTAGTTTTATAATTAGAAACTAAATTGGTCAGTCGCCAATTTTGTAAGTGGCCATAGTTTGGAAATTAAAAACTAAGTAGATACTCCAGTAACAAGACTAGTTATTATTACTTGTTACTAGGTAACCAATATTGTAACTTATAACTAGTTATTAGTTTAGAAATCATAAACTAAATTAGTCAGTCACTAATTTTGTAAGTAGCTATAGTTTAGAAACCAATAACTAAGTAGTACAAAGTACCTATTTATTGAGATAATTGGTTATTAATAACTAATAACTAATTTAATAGTAAATAGAACAATTAGTAATTAGATTAATATCGTATAGAAACTAGAATATAGAGTGATAACTAGTAATTAGATTTGATTACTGATAACCAGTAACTAGTCTTACTAGAGGTAACTACTAGTTTTATAACTTGCTACTAGTTTGGAAATTATAAACTAGATTTGTTACCAATAACCAATCACTAGTCTCATAAGTAGTCATAGTCTGGAAACTAGTAACTAGCAAAAACCAGTAACCCAAGATGTTACCATAGGTTATAAAGTACTCGTTTTTTGATATTTTGGTTACCATAAGTAATGAGTTGACTTAGAAAATTATAGTTGATAATCTAACTACTTCTCATTTTTTATAATAATAATAATGATAAAATTCCCAAAAAAACCAACAAGAAGAAGAAGAAAAACGTATTCTAGGAGGAAAAAAAATATTTTCCTCATTCCTTATAATAAGAAAAATTAAAGAAAAAAAGCTAGTTTTTGTTCAAAAATATATATTATTAAAGGTGAATAGGAAAAAGAATTAAAAGCGAGAAAAAAAGATAAAAGGGTAAAAATGAATTTTTAAAGAAAAAAGGAAAACAAACTAAAAAATAATAAAGATAAAACAAAAAAAGGGAAAATGAATTTTTTTTTTTTAAAAAGCAAAAAATAAAGTTATAAATAATAGTTTATAATAAAAGCAAAAGACAGAAAAAATACGGTGATACTCAGGTTCGAACTCTCGTGTAGATGTTGAGAATGAAAGGAATAAAACATGGTTTATTGATTTTCATTGCACTTTCATTAATAGATATTAATAGATGCTTCAAGAAAGATTACTTAAATTTACAAAATCTGCCACCGCTTTTTGGAGTTGGCTTTTCAAAATTAATAATCAGGTACCATATGCAAAAGGGATCATTTTCTTGTACCGTATATATGTAATTTCTTTTCGTTTTTGCCGTAAAACTCTAGTAAACCCAAAAATCATTTGACCCCAAATCCGTTTCTCCATATGCATTTGTGGCCTAGCTCTTGGAACTTGCATCATGGCACTGGTTTTTGAGTCTTCAAATTGTAGCCCAAAAGTTGTGGCCCATATAAGTAATTGTAGAAACTAGAAAATGAACGGTTATAAATGTATCTAATCAACCTAATATACAGTGATTCATTTCTCGTAATCCCTTTTCATTTAATGAACTTAGGCGAGTGCAGTAACTTCTTTCACAAATCTAAAAGTCATCATAATTTGGTACCAATATTAAGTTCTTGCTCATAGGAAGAAAGTGACTACTTCAAAATGTTAACTAGGAACGAGCCAAGGCAAACAGTTCAGCCCATTCATTGGCTTAGTATGCATTATCCTTGTCTTTGTTAGATAGACACCAGTTAGAGGAGAATCTCGACTGTACTCTCACACAGTCTCTCTCGATTAAAAATAATAATAATAATAATCTGAATGTTCAATTCTAGCCTAAAAAAGAGATAGAGTTGAATTTTCATACAAAATTCAACCTTTTTTGAAAAAAAAACTTTTTAAGGGCCATGGTCCGGAATTAGAAACCTGCAGAAAAGGGAAAAAAGAAAAAGGAAATTTCTTTGAAAGTGCTTGCAAATATATTCCCGTTACTCTTGTTTTGTCTTGCCGACATGACAAACTAAAGTTGAATAAGGCCAAAATTGAGTAGCTCACCAAAAAAAAAAAAAAGAACATTTATATTGATTAGCTTGGAGGTGAAAATTGCTACTACTAACAAAATGAAAAATAAAGGAAATTAAGTGTATTTTCGAAAGAGAATTATCTATGACATTATTATAAAGTTCTAGCGTATTATAGTAAAAGTGTTGTGTTGTTAAGGAAATTACAATAAAATGTGAAAACAAAACAAAGTTGTTAAAAAAGCAGAAGAAAACTAGTGTACATACACAGAAAAAAAATGTGTAGGCAAATCTTTCAAGTTATTTCTAATTCTACCCCATCAAGATTATTAGAACAAATTTCTTCTCCCTAATCATTCGTTCATTTTTCTGCTTCTTTTGTTTTTTCCGTAGTAATATTTTACAGCAACAGCATTAATTTTTCTTAGTTATACAATAGGCTCTTAAGGCATAGATTGTCCGAACTGATATCTAAATGACTAAATGACTAAATGTATAACTTACATTATATATATATAGCCACTATCTTTTTTTTTTTTAAGCTGGTATTTTTTTTAATTATTAGATCATATTATCTAATGATTATTATGATTTAAATAGTTAAAAAATTAACAAATTATTTAATGTCTCTCTTTATATTTTACTATAAAAAAATATACGCGATGAATTTTAATTGGATAAATAAGTTAAAAAAATTATTAAACGTTGCCTATATATATATATATAATTTTGAGCCATGACCCCGGTACTCCAAATCCGATACACCTCTTTTTGTCTGTTATTTTCTTCCTGTTATTTTCTTTTAGGATATTGCATGAAATAACCAAAGTATGTATTTCCATTGTTAAGATAGAGACCATATGTATTTCCATTGTTAAGATAGAGACCATACAAGAAAATATACCATGAATAATGAACAATATAAAAACAAAACAGCTCGAACCAAAAGTCAGAAAAGGTTGACTAAATTTTGAAAGATAGAGCAACTAGAAATTAAGTGAGGAAAAAGAAAAGTACTAACAGAGTGATATGGATGGCTTATGGCTATGCCATTTTTCATTTTCTTTCCTGTTCTTAAACCAAAAAAAAATTATCTTCCAATATTAGCTGTCTCATCTTAATAGTCCTTGATATCCTTCATCAACAAAAATAAAATATATATATAAAAATTAAAAAATAATGAACGAATCAAGCACAACTGTGAAAAAACGATCCTGTGTTCGGAGGCATCGAAAACTAGATTATGCCACGCATACAATTGGTACGTCTTGTCCTTTTAAATCCTATTATTTTGAGTATTCCTCTTTTTAAATTGTCAATTTCCAATTGTTTTCTAACAAATTAGGTTCAGAATAAGTTCAGAATAGGACCTAAGTATGTACATATGTTTATAATTGTCAAACATCCCATGTGACAAAGGAAAAGTTCTTAATACCAAGTATCTTTAAAAAAAAGAAAAACAAAAAGCAAAAATTATGTTCTATATTTTATAAGTTCATAAAAAGCAACAAATACTTTTATTTTTTAGAATAGGATCTGGCCGGAGCTTCCACAAGAAGAAATTGACAATAAAAAAGGCTCAATAACAAAACAGATTTATGACTCCGAGAAAGCACAAACCGGTGATTAAGGACATTAACTGAAGATCCCTGATTTAATTTTCTATTATTATATCTCAAAAAGGAAAGTTATAAAACATTTGAACAAATAAAATCATATTATATCCACCACATTAGAAGGAAGTCAGTATGCACAGCACAATGGTAAACTAAAATATTGAGGGGGATTAATTACAATACACCATTTCTTCTAACTAAAACAAACTAAATAAAATCTTGACCAAAAAAAAAAATTAGTTTATGACTCCAAGAAAGTACAACCCGTGAACAAGAAAATTAAATGAAGATCTTGCTTAGTTTTCTATTATGAAAAAAAAACTAATAATAATGATTATATCATTGAAAAAGAAATCGTATCATATCAGTAGTAGTAAGTACACAATTGATAAAATCTCGAAATAACATAATTACAACTCACTAATTATTTTAAAATATTAAATAAAAACTATATAATTTATCAATTTACAATTCTCTTTGAGGCTAAAAGAATAATGATGTTGTAAAAGACTGGAAGGAATTTCCAACTTAACATTGCAACCACTAATTGAACTCTCTTACCATGTACCTTCCAACCCTTTTGTGCTCTCCTGTCTTTAAATCATATAAACAACTGGTTTTCCTTTTTCTATTTTTTTCCCCCCCTCTTTACAGCAAAGGCTCCATCTCTTTGAAAACAATCACCTTGACTTAATTGTTTGCTCTATATTGCAAAAATGGATAAGAACTATACCGCTTGTATGTGTAACGTAAACACAAGAATATAATAAATACATATTTGCAGCCTCTTCTGATTGCTGTAGTTTCTTTTTTCACCTATGTTTTCTTCTGCTGCTGCTGTTGTTGATGTTTTTGGCCAAGTTTTACTAGGAGCTCAGCATAGAGCAGCTCGTTCCATGCATCGGGAATGCCGGGGAGGCACCAATGGCTGCAATCCTGGTACAGCAGTGGCGACCTACGTTCCTCCTCAGACAGGTTCTGCTTCCGGTAAATCGACGGGTGACCATCCTTGCGGAAATCCGTCAATCTTGTGACATTAAGGTAAGTGACAGGGGTTTTCATTCCTCTCAAAACCTTCTCTAGTATAGCCATCTTGGGTGGATATGGCCTCAGATATTTCACATCGTTAATTGGCACGGTCTCACTGTCACATGCTCCTCCAGAATTCCACTGGCCACCACTGTGAAAAAATTAAAAAAGAATTCCAACATGTTAATTTTTCACCTTCGATAACTTGAATACTGCTGAATATCCTAGTTAGTAAGAAATTCTCATTACAAAACTTCAAAGTTGCCGAATTTTACAATTTTGTTTTTAAGTATAAGCACCATTTATCTATGATTCTAGGTCTCTAGATTCTCTATCACATGAAAGTGTTTCTTTGTCATTAAATTAAAACCATTTTATTCTTTTTATACTATTTCTCTAATTTAAAAACGCAACCCTTCTTTTCTTTTTCTATTTTGAGCACACAACTTAATGGTGAAAGATGACAAATCAGGTAAGATATCAAAATACATAGTCAATACTCAATATCTAAGCTAAATAAGATTTATATTAGTTTTTACCTGAAATGAGAATCAGAGTAACCCCGGTACAACACCGTAGAGTTCGATGGAACATTGCCATCAACCCATCTTGCCCAAGTAGTCAAAGCTTTGTTAAATGCCTCAAGAACATTCAACTCCTTATAAACATGGCTACCTTCTTGGTAATAGTCTTCTCTGCAAAAAAATATTTCAATTTAGTCCCCCTTTCAGTTTCCTTCGACACGGTTTCAAATTATAAAAAGGAAGTTACTAATTTTCCAATTTTTACAAACATACCCTTTGGAGGTCTTCTCATGAGTCCACCAATGTCCAGTGTTGAAGATAATAATATCAGCAGTTTTGTAATGCTGGGCTGTTTTTCCTATCAAATCCAGACGAAGTGTTTCTTTCTTGGTTCCATTTTTGTCTGTCGTTTCCCATTCTTGAACCAAGAAAGGCGACACAAAGAACTCCACTGAACTATCATAGTCCTACAAAGCAAATATAAAGTATTAATACTAAAAAAAACTTTTTTTTTTTCCAAGTTCTAAAAATATATCAAAGTCCTAAATAAAACCTTACTTTGAATATGAAGGAGTACTCAGCTTCACCGCGAAAATGGTGTCTTCCATGGGCTTCAAAAACCTTCTTAGGATCTTTCACTGAGTTTCTCAGAATGCAAACCAGAGATTCCCACATGTTCCTGTTTAGAGAATCGCCTACGAAAACCAGTCGTTTTCCTCTTATAATCTCCAACATACGTTTTCCGTCCAATCTGGATATACATGACATTTCACAAAGATTTTACCTCAGAAAAGTATTATTAACGGACTAAAAACTATGAAAATTGACATTCACTAACAACTAATTATAGCAAGATATTGTACATTTGATCCTCGTTCAATCTCGAAAGATTTTAACTCTGGAAAAAATACAAGACAGACTAAAAGGATGAAAATTCACATTTACTAACAAGTAATTAAGGAAAAAAAATTGTGCATCTGATCATCCTCCAAATTTAACTCATAAAGATACAACTGACAGACTAAAATAATGAAAATTGACATTTTTTTTCACAAGTGATTAAAGCGACGAAAAAAAAAAAAAAACAATTTTTTGAGTGAGATTAAAGGACCAAAGGTGATTTTCAAATTCTCCCACCTTCTATTATCCTTGTTTTTAGAAACTCTTAATAAAAACAGAACCCGATAATTAGGGGAACCCAGTGATCACAAACAGGTATGAGTCCCCCAAAAAAAAAAAAAATAACAAAGACTCAAAACCCAATTCAAAACTATATCGAATTAAAAATTTAAGTACAAAAAACACAAATAAAAACAAAAATGAAAAAAAAAAAAAGGTGTTATTTTCGTGTAATTTCTTTACCTAGGAAGATCACAACCCTTGGGCTTCCATCTGAACTTTTGATAATCCTTATCAGGCCTACCATTAAGGATACAATTAAACTGCTCATCGATTATAGAACAAGAACCAGGCTTATAATATGGCTTATACGATTCATCCTTAACCCAACTCCCATCATAAAGATCACACTTCCTCAACGACTCAACCGAATCAACCTTCCCCTGCTTCACCGACACCCCTGACTTACTCCCATTACTCTGCTTCTGGTTCTGCTTCTTCTCCAACGACGCCGTCTTATTAGATAAGACACTCACACTTTTCTCATTCACCTCGCCGCTCTTCATAGTACTCTTTTTCTCCGAAGAAGACGGCTCCGGTTTCGGAATCTCGGGTGCGGCAATCGCAGTTTGATTATTCAACTGAGAAGCTTTCTTCCCACCAGAGTTTTCCGAAATCTGGGTTGCGTTTTTTTCGCCGGAGGGTGAACTTGCATTGTTGGTTGGAGCCACCAATGTCTGGTTTTGGATGGAATTTTCTGGTTGTTCGGCGGTCCCAGTTTGATTTTCTGAATTGGGTATTTCTTTACTCACTGTCAGAGTCGAAATAGTAGAGTCTGTAGATCTAGTAGAATTGGGTTGTAAAGGTGGTGGCGGTAGTAGGAGCGGTGGTGGAGGAGAGAGACGGTATATTTGTACGGACGGGGGATTGTTGGGGAAGAAGTAAGAGAAGACGGAAGAGAATTGAGATCTGGGAGAGGTGGAGGACGATCCAACGGCCGTGGTTGGCGTTGGGATTGTACGGAAAATGTTGGAAGCGTTGGGGCTGAAAGTGAAGAAAACTGTGAAGACGACGAAAGCGAATGTGAACCCAGAACAGAAAGTGACGGTACCTCTGGCCCTGAGGACGGAGAAGAGTCTTTTCAAGTCCGAGATCAGAGTTCCGCCATGGACAACGGGAACGTGCTTTGCTGGGTCCGCCATGGGAGGAGGGAAGGAGCTTTTGCTCAACGGTGAGAGAGACCCAACAAGTGAGGTGGGTAGAGAGAGAGAGAAAGGAAGAGAAACTGTTTGGTTTGAGAGAAAGTGGTTCTGGAAAGAGTGGTACTTATTTAAGAGAGAGAAAGAGAAGAGTTTTGGTGTGAGAGAACTTGTTACTCCGACATATGAGTGAGGAGGAGAGAGAAAGAGAATGTGGGAAGAGAGAGAGAGAGAGAGGAGATTAGCAGGACTAGGAGTGGACGAATACGTCTGTCATAGGAAAGTTAGTAGTGTAGATTAACTGTTTTCTGTAATCTTTTTTTAAAAACAAGAACAATTTAAATTGAATTGAATTTTTTGAAAGGAAAATCAATAAAGCTGTTTTTAATTTTTTTTTTCTTATTCTATTTACTTATGACAAAACAAAGAAAACAAAAGGGCATCGTTTGAAACATAACTACAAGATTGCCATTGCGTTTGGAGCCACGTGATGTGAGAGTGAGGGCTCCAGGAATTTTGTTGATTGGATCTGTCAGCCACGTGTAATGTTCGTATTGGCGGAATGTTGAAGTTGGACACATGTCGTCTCAATTATTTTTAGCTGATTAAATAATAAAATATAAAAAGGGAGTGAAGAAATTAAAGTATGGGAAGAAAAGTCGAGACTTGAGAGTATGGCACACCTGCCTACTTGAACTTTCTTAACTTTACCATGTTCTATGGCCTAATTGTTGGACATTATACCCTTTTAATTTTTATTTATTTTTCTGTTTAGTTAATAAATGTTATGTGTATTTGAATTCAATGGGGTTTTTGGAGAGGGCAAAATAGGGAAAGAATCTTTGGAGATGATTTTATTTTTATTTTCTCGAAAAAAAAAGGCTTATAGGATAAACTTGTTATCATGTTTGACAAAAAAAAAAAAACAAAAATGAATAGATTAACTTCCTTTCCAGTTCAAAACCAAATATCAAAGCAATTCTATTTATCGTAATTGAAATTTAGTGAGGCTTATCTACACGCATAGGTTATCAGTATATAGTTCAAAATCGAGTGCAAATTACAATGCTAGTGGTACTTAAAATCACCAGCGAAGGTTGAGTTATTATCTTTTTCTATTTGATAAAATACAAGAGGTGTTTTATTATCTTTGTGGAGCTCGTTCCTAAATCGTTCCTAAATCATGTACCACGTAAACGATTAAGTGGCAGAACAGATCACAATGGGGCCCGCTGTTCGACACGTGTCTAGAATAACCGTTTAAAAGCCACGCGAGTCGCATGTGATACCGCATGGGCCCATGGGCTGTCCGAGATCAGGGCCGAATCCATCCCAGACTCTGGACGTTTCGGCCCAATCCAATTCTTACTTCAACAGCTGGGGGTCAGGAGCCTTGAAGGTCTTCCGCCAGAAGATCATAGGAGGCAACGTATTGCTCCAGACCCAGACAGGGCATTTAATGCAATCCTGGGTATGTGCGCACATTGGGCAAATCGTCCTGACAGAACGGCAGTTTGTCAAAGTCTCGTCCCGACAGAATCGGTTCAAAGCCGAGGCGTCAAGCTGGCTCCGTAGGTGCTTGGTGATGACCCATGTGTCCAGCGAGAAGAGGAGATATGAGACCATCCTTGGCATCATGTTCATCACCTGGGGATTCAAGACGGATATGTCGGTAATCCCCATAGGACCCGAAGATGACGATCCCCTTCAGCTCCTTGAGCCACCCCACCGAAAGCCGCGGCTCGAAATTGCTTTCCTCCACAGAGGCTGCGTAAGGCAAAATATCATGAGTAAAAACGGACGAAGTGTACACAAGCCCAAAAATCACGACTTAGTACTTACTTTGCAGAAAAAAAACGAAGGAATTTGGAAACGCTCCCCATTCACCCAAGGAGAGCACCACGCCCTTCCGACAGCACACAGCCTGGAGTAGGAGTCTCATTACTTGTCCGACCTTGGCAAGCCCTAGAAAATGTGGCACCCCGTGAGCGGCTGGAGGTAGAAAGTGGGGTAAGAGCTCTTTTTGGGGATAAGGGTGAGTTTGTAAGCATAAAAGACCACCTCCAGGTCGATATGCAAATTGAGGAGGACTGACAGAGCAGAGGGCCCCATCAAGATCATGACCCCGTTAGCGTTCAGCTGTATCGGGTGAATTCCCGTCAGAGTAAAGAATTGGTAGATCAGGGGAGGAAGGGGAAACCGCAGCCATTCCAGATGCCTCCTCCCCAAGACGATGGAGCTTCCGGGGGTAGAGGGGCGAAGGTACCAATCCGCTGGGCCCTCGACCCTTTGTAAGGTAACTCCGCCAGGGAAGTAGAGCTGTCTCTTCAATGAGTCCAACTCCGAATCCACGACGGGGCAGAGCTTCTGATTCTGGTTCGAGGCCATCATTCTGAATACGATCAAAAAAGAGCGAAACGTTCTAGCAAAGGGAAGAGTCGGAAACCCTAAGATTTCAGAAAGCTAGAATACTTGGAGATTTTGGTAAAGTAAAAAATGAGCATAAATGTGGCTTTTATAGAGGGGGAGCCGAAAAGTCTCCCCTAGAGGGGAACGGTGGGAGGAAGACGAAAGCACTAGAATTTCAAAAATCTGAAAAAGTCGTGACACGGAATAGTGTGCACCAGCATCAGTAATTGGGGAGAAATGATGGTAAAGAATCACATGTACCCCTCAAATTGGAGGACTGGAGACACGATTCCCCCACTTGATGGATGCGAATCCATCAAATAGGGAAATAGGGACAGTTATGGGGCCCGCTCGTAGATCATGTATCACGTGGACGATTAAGAGGCAGAACAGGTCACAAGGGGAGGAACACGTCATTTAACGCGTGTCCAGAGTAACCGTTTAAAAGCCACGAGAGTCGCATGTGATACTGCATGGGTCCATGGGCTGTCCGAGGCTAGGGCCGAATCTATCCCAGACCCTGGACGTTTCGGCCCAATCCAATTCTTACCTCGACAGCTGGGGGTTAGAAGCCTGGTTTTCTGCCAGAAGACCATGGAAGGCAACGTACTGCTCCAGACCCAGACAGGGCATTTAATATGATCCTGGGTAGGTGCGCACATTGGGCAAACCGTCTAGATAGAATGGCGGTTTGTCAAAGTCTCGCCCCCCGACAAGCTCGAGTCATAGGGGACGGTAGAAAGTAGGCCACGACGATGCAAGGAAAATTACGGTAACCACGGCCCGTGATTTCTAAAGTAAGTCATGATGAAAAAATGTACTCGATCGTAGGATTGATAGCCAGAAAAACTCCCAGTTCCAGGATTATATATACGAGCCTTGCTTCTCCCTCAAAAAAGGGATATGAATATAGACATATACAAAGAAAAACTTAATCTTTGCTACTCAACCTCAGGGATAAACGACTGACTTAAGCATCGGAGAGTTTTTGCAGGTGGCGGCCCCCGCCTCTCCGACCCGACCTGAAGTCGAAAGCACTCTGGGATAGCAAGGATACGTGGACAGTTGGTAAATACAACGTCAGCAGTTCAGAGACACATAGACAACTGGTAAGAATCACACCAACAATCTTTTACCCTTTAATTAAATTCAAGTTAAAAAAAATAAATGTAACTTATATATATATATATATATATATATATTCTCTTTTGACTTTATACAAATTATTTATTAAAAAACACTTTCTATTGGAAAAAAATATATATATACAAATTATTTATTAAAAAACACTTTTTAGTGAAAAAAGAAAAAGTTTAGATAGACAAAAAATTTAAAGAAGCTAGTGGTACTTAAAAACACCAGCGAAGGTTGACTTATCATCTTTATCTATTTGATAAAATACAAGAGGTGTTTTATTATCTTTTACCCTTTAATTAAATTCAAGTTAAAAAAAGAAGGTAACTTATATAAAAATATATATATATATATTCTCTTTTGAGTTTATACAAATTATTTATTAAAAAACACTTTTTAGTGAAAAAAAAGTTTAAAAAGACAAAAATTTAAAGAACCTTATTGATTTTCTTTTCGTTTAGCAATCTTAAACAATTTAAGCCACGTTTACCTCTTAATGTTTTATTTCTGAGATATTTTACCTATTTTCTATTGATATTAATGAAATTGCTCTTAAATTTGAGTTTTTGTATACTTAAAAAATAACATTTGAATCAGACTGAATGTGTGTTTGACCCCGATGAATGCAATACTAGAAAGTGATTTCGTTTTTAGTTTAACATTGTTAAGACATAAAATGATGTTAGTTAGGTCTTGTACCTATGTGTCATTAATATGTTACATTGAGGTTAGAATTAAGCAAAATTAGTTACATTGTTTAGTTACTAGAAAGTCTATTAGCTTCAATTATATATATACTTGTTGTAACAGTTTTATTTCGTATAATGAAATACAGAGCTTCTTTCTCTAATCTTCTTTTAATCTTTCTCATATTCATAACAATAAGTAAATTTAATATGGTATCAGAGCACTTTCCTTTGTTAATGGTAAACATTGCAGCTACTCATAATTAGTTTTCTTCATCAACATTGTCCTTATTGTCTTTGTCGTCTTCCTCTTGGTTTATACCAGTCTTATTCAGTCACTCTGTCTTTATCAAGCTTGGGGAGAATAATTTTCTTTTGTAGAAATAACATGTTCTAACTGCAATTAGAGGAAACAAGTTTCATCAGTATCTTCAGATCAATTCTGTCCCAACTAAAGTTTTTTTTTTTCAAATTGGTGAATTAGCTTAAATCTTTAATCCAATTTTTTAGATTGGGAATAATAAGATCAATTACTCACGTTATGGCTTCTTTCGTCCATGATTAAGAGTAGTTTGACTCAAATGATTGGTTGTGAAACTTTTTATTAGATTTAGGATTGTCTTAATCAATAATATACCGCTTAAATTCGGGTAAAATTATTTAAAACTCAACTTCAAAATACAAAGAAAAGAGATATTTCAATCAATGAATACATGTTAAACATTAAAAATACAGTAGATTTTTTTAGCCTCTGTTGGATATTTTCTTTCTGTGCGAGATCATGTTAGTGCAATATTTGATGTTCTTCTTATTGAATATGATTCATTTTTTCTTTCTATTGAATATATTCTATTAGAGTTGAACACAATAATAAAAAGTGATTTTTCATTTTTTGGTGCTCGACTATGGTCAAATGTAGATAATTTAGTAATTTTATATAAGGGCACCAATCTAGTAGGGATTTTATTTTTTTACTATCATGTTGATCAATGAAAATTTATCGTGTATATTTTTTATAATAAAAAGTGGGGAAGAGAAAAAGCATTAATAATACAAATCTTTTCATACACCTTATTATAACTATTAGATCATCATTAGATAATGATCCAACGGCTAAAATAAATCTCTATATATAAGTTTTAAAAAAATACCTATTGGATTGGAAACCTTTATATAAAACTACATGGTAATTAAGGTTTTTTGCGATTTTTTTCACTTAGTTTTTTGCAATATTGTTGAATGTTTTTTATCATCTTAGTTAGTGTAAACTCGTCTAAAAATTGACCCATACTAATTATTTATATAATCTTTATTATTTGCAAAATGAAAATTAAAGATGTAACTAGAACTATTAGTGTTTATCGTATATATTTTTCTTTTAATTTAGATAATTATTTCAGTGGGTTAGATATTTTAAGTTATATTTATCTTTAAGTTTCACAACTTGTCTTATTATATAGAGTAATTATTATCGCTGGGCTAATATCTTCTTAATTTTTTTTATCAACTTACCTAAGATAAATATAGGACAATTTTTTTAATAAAAAAAAAATATGATAAGTTAACTACTTATATTGACACATATATATATATATATATATATATATAAAATCACATTTCAAACTAAAATTATCTATATATATTCAATAGCGCATGTTAAACTCAGGTGATAATGCATGAGATGGATCATTAGCCGAAATGACTAAATTAAGTAATGATAAACAAAACAGAAGTAGATTTATTGGGAGATAATTGCGCTTGTCAAAGTTCGATGAACCAACCAAAATAAATACAACGTGATCAACCAAATTCAACTTTAGCCAAATTTGAATAGAGTTTTGGCAGCACAATGTACAGACCTGTATTTTTTTTTCTCACGTTTTATTGATTCCTACGATTGTGAAACATCTACTGTCTTAGTTGAGTTGTATTTGTGACATAATTGTCGTTAAACAATTTAGCCTTTAAAACGGATCGAAAAGGATTAAAAGGGTGGATTTCATTATTTTATGCAATAATAAACATGTTATTGTATCACATGTATATAAGTGTACGTACTAATCAAATTGATCTCCAGCATTACAATAAATGATATTAGAATGAAAATAAATAATAATCCATATTATTATATATATATCTAAAGTGGAGGAGTTTTCCACTATTCACCCACTTAACTTTTACTGTCCAAAATACAGTAACTTTTTTTTTTTTTTTTGTGTTTTTAATTGCGTGCTTTTACGTTTCTGCCCTTAAGGTGTGCATGCTGAGGGTTTTGATTGTGTTGGGTTTTCTGGCATTTCCCTGTGACTGGATTGTGGCTTAATGCCTCTTCGTCTCTCTATTTCCCTTCTTCTCTCTTCTTTTCGTTTTATTCTTTGTTTCTTTGTTTCGTTCGCCTCTGTCTTCTCTGTTCCTCTGTTAGGGTTATATTATCTGAAATTTGTTTCTTTCTTTCTCTTTTGTCGTTCTGTCTCTCTCTTTATATTCGATTGAGTTTGTGCCCCTTTTCTTGTCGAATCTCCTCTTCGATTTTAGGGTTTTCTTTTCGATGGTTGGGTTTTGGGCTTTGATTTCTAGATTTATTTTTTAATTCTGTTACTTTTTGGTGAGATTAGTTATTTGTCTACTCGATATTTTTTGCTCCTGTTAATATTTTCTTTTCAAATTTTTTAGTTTCTTTGTTGGCTGAGTCTATACTTTGTTGATTTGGGTATGTGATTTGTTTATTACGATTGAGATTTTGGTTTGGTGTAGATCTGGATTTGGTGCGGTGATATGGCTCTCCTTTCGAGTATTTAAACTTTTTATATTTGTATTCTTTTATGGTGTTTTTTTTTTTTATGTTTCTTGGGTTTGTGTTTGTGGACAGAATGCTTAGTAGTTATATTTTTTTATTACAGTTGAATATCTTTATTGTTAAAGTTACATGGATTTGAGGCTATTTGTTTGTTAACAGAATACTTAGTGGTTATATATTTTGATGCGATTGAATGTGTTTATTGTCAAAGTTGCATGGGTTTGTGCCTATTTGTATGGGTACTTAATTAATGATTGATAGATCTTAGTCTTTTGGATTTTGTTGTTTCATAATTGGGCTTCGATTTCTAGTAATTTAGCCTGATTTTTTGATTAATTAATTGTTCTAATTGTAATTACTTTGAGATTGTTTCTTTGAATTTCTAGAATAATCAAGGAATTGTTTTTCCTATTCTGTTAGTTTTCTATTTGATAAGTTGTGCATTTGGATTAAATATCTGATTTAAGATTTGGCAGCTTATTTAATAATTGTCTGACAGTTTGATGGTATTATTTTTGTTTAAAAAAAAAGAGAGGGAAAAAAATCGGCATAATATAATACAGTAAAAAGAGTAGATTCGAAGTATGGAAGAGAGAGAACTATTTTTGCTTTTTGCCTTTTTTTTTTTTGGTCTTTGGTTTTTCATAATTCTTTTTCTTTGATATCTGTAGTCATTTTTAGATTTTTTTTTAATGCTAATGATGATATCTGTTTTTCTGCTAGATTAGATGTCTAATTGCATTAATGAGTTTAGTCTTGTTTATGCAAGCTAATTGAATACTGTTGTGATATTTTTGTATTATTCCGGTTAGAAAAAAAAGAGAAAAAAATTAAAAGAAAAAAAGAGAAGAAGTATGCTCCAAAAAAAGAAAAAAAAATCAAGGATTCTTAATTTTTTAAATATATTTTTGTTTTTCTTTTCTTTAATGCATTCATTTATCCGGTGTCCTCTACTTATATGTTGTCATCTATTAAACTTTTATTAAA
Source organism: Parasponia andersonii (assembly GCA_002914805.1). Classification (NCBI taxonomy): domain Eukaryota; kingdom Viridiplantae; phylum Streptophyta; class Magnoliopsida; order Rosales; family Cannabaceae; genus Trema; species Trema andersonii. The sequence goes on along the minus strand of JXTB01000349.1, from coordinate 85,551 downwards.
TACTTTTTACATTATTTTTATTGAAGTCTGATTATAAATACTTATCCTACCTACTATGCCTTTTACTCCATGCTTTCTTCTTTACATATAATCTGCTGAGTTTATTGTTAACCTGCTCAAGCCTGCTTTTCAGTTTCTTTACTGTATTTATTGTGTTGTTACTTACCTACCTTCTTTATACAACTGTCTTTTTCACTTGGTACCCATTAGGTTTGTTCTCGAGCTTCCTTGATCATATTTATTATCCTCTTAATTTATCCTTTGTCCCTTATAAAATCTCTGATTACTTATAGTTGTGTCAAAGAGCTTCTGTGTGTAATTTCTCAGGTATTATTCTTCTCTACCATACTCTATTATGTTGTGTTTTTCCTGGTTTATGTGAGTAATGACTGTATTTTGTTTTGGTACTCATTAATGTGTATTAGATGTTCTGTTCATATACTGTAAATATTTATGTGTTTGCTCTTCTAGTCTATGTCATATATTGTTGCAATCCTCTGTTGTCTTAGTTATTAATGCACTCCTTCTGCTATATTTATTCTATTTGATTATTTAGTGCTTTATTTTTTAGTGCATACTAGAAAATATTTTGCTATTTCCTTTTCTTTTTTTTTTTTGACATCTTCTTATTTAGTTTGTTTAGCTTTCAACTTTTTCTTGAGTTGCTTTGCCTAACCCTTTAATTTTATGCTTATCCTCTATTAGTTGTGCTTGTTGTTCTGTGAATTATTTAGGTTTAGTCTTCTATTCTTTCCTTCCCTGAAAAAAGCTCATTTTTCCCTCCCTTTGGGTCCTTCTCCCCTTTTATTTATCATTATTTTATTACTTTGTAACTATATTTTATCTCTCAATACATATCTAGCGATAGTGATAGTATTTTCGATTTTTGGATCATGTTGAATTAGATATTAACTGCATAGAAATTTTGTGCATAATGGTTCTGCTTCTAGAATTAGAGTTTACACTGGTGGTTAGGTGGGAATTTCTTGTATAAATTTGTCTAGGTTGTAAATACTATTATGATCTTAATCTTAAGATCTTTTCTATAATTTATGACTAAATCCATCCATTATGTCCTTCTTCTCTTAAGTTATATAACTTTAGTTAATTAAGTTCTCTTCTTTTTGTTTGGCTAAAAAATTTGATTGGGTTTGTATTTAAGCGACAGGTTTGGATTAAGTCTTCCACTTATCTTGCTTGGTTTTTTGTTTTTATCATGCCTGATACATCCTGATCATTCTTTCATTTATTTCCTTTTCATGCGTCTCTTCTTCTTTTGCTCTTATTCTTTCTCATCCTTATTCAATTGGTAGTGATTAGATTTGTTAGGCAGTGCTTTCTTATATAAATTTGTTTGGATTGTAAGTATTATTATGATCTTGATCTTGACGACTTTTCCATAATTTATGACTAAATCCATCAATTTTGTCTTTCCTCTCTCAAGTTATATAACTTTAGTTAATTAAGTTCTCTTCTTTTTGTTTGCCTAAAAAATTTGATTGAGTTTGTATTTAAGAGGTAAATAATATATATAATTTTTTATAATATTAATAAATATATCGTGCTTATCCCGTAGTAAATACGCGGGTTACACCACTCGTCTCGTTTCAATTATAAAACAATGATAACGGTGTCTTTATATATTTTCTTATACTGCCAGCAAATTAATAAAATAAATTCCATGAAATTCCTAATTATTTACAAGTCCATCGTTGCAAATTACGAGTCAGGTTGATCTTTTCCTATTGCTAGTGTTTGCCGAGAGATTTACTGTTTTATATTGCTCGTGTTTGCAGAGGATATACTATTATGACTACTTAATCGCGTAATGATACAAAAAATTCTCATTTAATTATTAAGTAATTCTAATTAATAAATTAAGTTTTACATATATAAACATAACATTACCTAATATTAGGCAATATATAGGCTTATATCGTTGCTCAATTCTAATAACATATTATTAGATATAAATGTTCTTACTCTATTAAGAAAAAGTTAATAAAAGGCAATTTAACAAAGAAACTATTAAAAGAATTGATATGTATATGTATATTATACGCGAACATATGCACATGTATTTCAAAAGTTTAGGACTTATGAGATGATAATAATTAATACGCCTTTGTTGAGCCATTGTCTATTGGAAAGACGAATTTAATGACAGGTCCCTCAATCTGACCAAATTAAGTGTGACCACATGAGCCACTTGTAAATACCGATCGTGACAGGCCGTCCAATTTTCAAATAAACATTATGACCCTAAACTAAAACCATCAAATCCTTTTTACAATATTTAAATCAGTAAGAATATATATAATGTTATGTAAACTATACATAAGAGGTGCCCATGAAATCAAATGAAAAAACAAAAATAGGTACTACTTTGATTATCGCTAGGTTTGATAGGCTGTATTGTGTCATGTCAATTATAGCATGATAAGTAGAACTTATTAGGTAGGTATGCACGTATTTTTCTAAAATTGATTGTATCATATTACACGATTATATCATAACATCTATTAATCTGATATAAATATGATCTACAAGGCCATAATCTCGCTTGCATCTTCTGAATAACAATTAATAATATAGACATACAGCAGCACATGTCCATAACAACAATAATAATATTAACATTTAGTGGCCAAAAAAAAAAAAGACAAATTTTTATATTTTGGATATCCATGAAATTTTAACTTTTTTTTTAAAATTAGAATTTAATTAATAACCACTGTTTATTACAAATTTAAAAGAAAATAACACACACTCACCAAATTTTGAACACCTTTAAACTTACACACAAATTTCTCAAATTTTAGACCAATTGAGTTAGCCCCAATTACTATCTTGAAATTTGAACTTTAATTAAGGCTTAAGCATTAACTTTCTCCACGTTCAATTGGTCTCCTTATACTGCTTCTAATTACTTATCACATTTATTTATTTATTTGATGGAACTTATAAAATTTATTAATCTAATATATAATATTAGCCATAAGGCCGTAATCTTGCTCGCATCTTATAAATAACAATTACTAATACCACTAATCGAATACAGACAGCGACATATGTCCATAATAACGATTTTTCAAAAATATGCATATAATAGTGGCAAAAATGTATAAAATTTGCAAATTCGGGGTAATATTGGGATATCATTGAAAATTTATTTTTTTTAGTAATTAATTAAGCATTTATAATGTCCACCTCTCAGTGGAATCCGTATCCAGACAGTCCGCGTGGGTCCGTAGAAACATGCCGTACGGGGTGCACGTTTCTTCGAGTCCCTTATCTTATGTGGCCAAAAACGCATGTCGTATGGTGACAAAAGGAGAAGTCAAAACGACTGTCGTTCGGGGTCATGTTTGGGAGGACCGACACCTGAGTCGCACTCAAGACAAGACTCAAACCTGGAGGTGACCGTAGGCCCCTCTCTTTTGTTTCTCTTGATAATAACTGGTCCGTGACGCGTGGACCCCACTAAAGATAGTGTGCGAACACCGCCAATCGAGAGTGGTATGTTATGTTTGGAATCACAGTACTCTCTCTCTCTCTCTCTCTCTCTATTTTGATATTGGCCGTCTTTCTGGAAAACTGTCCTGAAACGTCAATTGTTAGGCAATTTTTGGCAAGTTCAAGGCAATCTAGGGATCTAGTCAACAAGGTGCCAAAATTGCTCTATTTCACAAAATAATAATAATAAAAACCCTAAAATGACACAAATCTAAGATGAATTCTTCTGGGTGAGATAGATTGTTCCACTTTCAATAGAAGTTGAGATTAGTAGCATAAACATATATTGCGTAAAACTGATAAAGTAAATTTGATCCTTTTGGGTATATCGACAAACTAATTAAAAAAAAAAAAAGAACAAAAACGAACTAAAAAAAGCGTGTATAAAATGTTTAAAAAAAATATTAGGCATGTTGGAATAAGTAGTTTTATCCCAATTTTTAAAAGTTTAATACTAAATAATAAAAGAAGAGCTTTAAACAAGATTTAAGATTTAGTCTCCCCTAATTTTAGATAGTGTTGCCCGCCAATTGTGAATCGAAAAATTGAATAATCCGATCAACCACAAAATCGAAAGATGTGAAACAAAAATGGATTTAAATTTAGTTAGTTTGGGAATAAGTGACAAGCCATCTAGTTAGTTGACATGGGATCAGGTTCTTGAAGACGGCAAAACCAACTGATAACAACACCTCAACCTAAGATCAAGCTGTGAAGATGATATTAATAGCTAAGTAGGTATAAGTAAGAAGATGCCGCAAGGATTTTTTTTTTTTTTTTTTTAATTATTTTACCCCAAATTTAGTTGAATGTCTCACTATGCTCTTGAACCATAACAAGTTTCAATTTTGCCTCCTAAAGCACTAAATTCGTCATTTCTGTTATACCAACAAGTGGAAAATTGCAGATGTCATAATTTTATAGTGTCTTTCAAATACCTAAATGAGTATTTGTGATTGAAATCAGCAAAATAGTACATGTAAAATTTCGTCTCTTTGCCTAATAGAGTAACAATTTAGTGGTTCAGGAGACAAATTAAATCAAAACTTTTATTTAGGAGAAAACATAAAAGTAACCCAAACATTAATGAATGATTGTCACAATTTGATTAAGGGTGCCACTTGTTATGCATTTATTTTCTAGAACAAGAGTGTTAACTACCAATAAAATCTGTACACCTCAGAAGTATTTTCAGTTTGATTGTGCAAAATAGTATTGCTATCAAAATAAAAATTTATGTTTACACAGGATATATATTAATACGTCTTTCCTCAAAAAGAAAAAGAAAATGTTAATTAGTCTACCAATTTATTTACTAATGTTTATTAAAGAAAAATTGACCTAACTTCGTTTACCTATACATATATACGTTATGTACAAGCTTGTTTATGGTTTTAGTTATATGATTGATAATTTAACTGTGATTATTGATATGCGTGATCAAGGTAGTTCGTTAGAATCGTAACTAAAACGGATGGAATTTTTTATTTTTTATTTTTACTGGACAATAAAAGTTACTACCAATCATTCTCTGTACGGATTGCTTTTTTAGGTGTTTTTAGCTTTTAAAAGCAATTATATATATATATATATGATATAAAAAAGCAATTAGATAAAAATATTGAAGGAAGAAACCTTAGGAAAATTCCTGATTTTGGAGGGCACATTTTAAAATTCGAAATATAAGATTAGAGTCGCTTTCAAACTTATAGTTAGTCCTTTTAAACCATATAGCAATTTTGTAATTTAAATTTACAAAATCTAATTTTTTTCTTATCAAATCACATCTGGTCATAGCACGGCTGTATCACAACACCATCAGAACAAATTGGCCCCTAATATTGGATTTAAGATCAAAATTGAAAACATTAATCATCAAATATTTGATTCCAAAACTAAACATCCGAGTTGATCAATAAAGTAGAGTTTTTATCGAGGTTAACCTTATTTACTATTTTTTCAGGCATGGGTCGGCAGTATTAAAGACGAATGTCGTCTTTTTATTTATTTATTGTTATTATTTTTTTAAAGCCTGTAGTTAAATAATGCAGTTATCGTGATCTAGAGTCAAGCTTGGCGGGGAAAATGGACTTTAAGAACAACGAAATGGAAACAAAGGAAAGTGTTGGCTAGTCACAATGGACTCATATAAACACAACTTTATTAAACATTTCATCCTTATAATTATCTTCCAATATATATATATATATTACCAATCCAATAGGTATTTTTTTTTTACTTATGAGCAGGTATTTTTTTTTAGTCGTTGGATCATCATCTAACGGTGATCTAATGGCTATAATGAAATATATGAAAAGACGTGTATCATTAATACTCTTTCTCTCTTATTTTTTACAATAAAAAAATATGTATGCTAAATTTTTATTGACCAAATTGATACCTATGCATAAGTAAAAAAAAAAAAACCTACTAAATTGGTGCATTTATATATATATAGATATAGATGTATGTGTGCGCTATATAACGGGGGAAAACAAATATTGAAAGAAGTTGTTTGATTAGGATTACTATTATATATATATATATATATATATATATATGTCTATAAACATTGAGCAAGCATAATATTTCATTTCAGTCATCCTTTTCTAGGATTTGGTGCTGAAATAATAACATCCATCATTATTGCTTATACTTTTTTGAACCATGCATGCATTATAATATATATATATATATATATATATATATATATATATATTACTCAATAAAATTATTTTTTAATTAATTTTGTGTGGTAGCAATGTCATAAATAATAAATATGATACAAAATATTTTTACTTAGTTCAGTTATTTCCCGGTAACTTACGTCCAAGAGGTTATACGAGAAGAATAAACATTATTATTAAAATTTGAATAAATACAAATATTAATTTAACTTATATAATAAAAAGACTCATTTTTTTTATTGTCGCAATATGGACATATTGCTCACTAATATGTCTAGCGAGCACCACTTGTCTTTGGTTGATTTCATTCTGAAATCCTTCTAGATACTTGAAGTCGATCTTCTTTCCGCTCATCTCTCGAAGTACTGTTACTCAAAAGACTAGGACACCGCCTAAGTCTAAAATATGGCTAAAAGAAATTTTTTTTTATTTATTTATAACCGTAAATATAATAAGTGGTCTCTACCTAAAGTTGCTCTTGAGTGGCTTTTAAATATAGACAAAGAGAGCAACTCTTGATGCTAGGTTTATGCAAAATAATAATTAAGAGCATTTAATATTGAATAGAAAACTTGCAAGATCAGCCAAGTTTATTACCAAACTTAAAAAATTAATTTGTAAATTAATTGTTGATTCTGTCCACGTGTCAATATGATTTATCAACATAGTCATGTTAAAACATAAAAACAATTTTTCAAATTTCTTTCCTGAAATAAAACAATCAGTTACTTAAATCTTTTGATAGCTTATAGCACAAATTAAAATAACTTTAAATATTAAGAATCACTACAATTGAGATAAGGAAACTTCCATAAAAGATATTAATATAAAATATATTCATTTAAAAGAATTTTCCTAATAGAATATAAACAGATATTCAAAACTAATTTTAATAAGAATCACTTACTCATTCCTATAAAATTAAATCCATCTGTAACTTAATATAATCAGATATCTGCTATTGACAACTATATAAGTCTGTATATATATATATCTTCAAATTTAATTCAAGTACTTATGGTTTCTTTATAGGAGAACGAAGATAAGCTGGGAACAAATGCACATACGATATAAGTGAAACGAAATAAAATGATCTGTTCGATCGATCTTTTATTACTTTCATCCGTCTATTATATCATGCATGCATGCGCATGGAATGTATCGTGAGAACGGAGTACACTTTTTAACCCTACTCTCATCTTGAGTTCTGACAATTAATTTCTTTTTTACCGTAGAAATAATAAAAATTGGCAACATAATAATAACAAAATTATATTTCACTAAACCATCTCAAAAGACCATATAAAGTACAGGAATTTTGTGACTAGCAACTTATATTGTAGCGTGTGTTGTGTAGTTTTTTACCATTATAAATAATTGACCTGCTTAATCTCCGAAAAGGTAACTAACTAATTGAAGAGGAGATAATTACTTATTATTATATAGTCACTTAATCTCAATATCATATTGTATTTTATTATATAATTTTCTATTCATAAAATTGGGAAACCTAAAGCCACATTCATCTTTATAAAGATGGTTCAGTTTCATAATTTTTCATCTCACACTCATCTTACAATTACTTCACTATATACTCTCTTTGTAATTCTCTTTTTGCTCTCACCTTGAGACTTAGAAAAACTCTTTTAATTCTCCAGAAAATAGTAAAGAACAATAGACGTGGGCTTATCTTTTTTGGGGCTAAACCACTATAAAATTCTTATCTCTTTATTTACTTAGCTTTATCAATCTTTTTCATATATAAGTCACATCTTGTAATTTTCTAAATTCATTGTTGACAAAACTTTCATCAACAATTAGTGCTAGAAGGAGGGCTATTCCAACAAAATGTTCATTAATTTTACTTCTTCAACAATGGCAAATATCAGAAATACCACTAGGACTGCTAGAGTTAGCCAAAATCAAGGTACTGCTACTGCATAGGTTAATCCTGCTTAGGATCAACAAACTGTGACCGCACTTGAGGAGAATATCATCTAGAGACAAAATCGTATGGATGATACTTTTGCAAACCTTCAGCAAATTATCAATCAGATGAACGATTCTTTAAAGTGACTTGCTAAAGAGCAAATGACCACTCTACCACAGTACAAACATCTTAGAGATCGCTCTGCTCAACGACCAAAAAAAGGGATTCAAATTCAAGAAGTAGGAAATCGCAACCAATCCAGAACTCAACAGCAATAGCAACATACAGATCATACTTCTAAGGGAAAGGGAAAAGTTACAGATTTACCACAGGAATCTGGTACTGAGAGTTCGAGCACATGCCGCGATCATGGACAACCCTCTAGGAGAGCTCTTATCAATCGTGATCATCTGAGCAATGAGTAGAATCATCAATTGCGAAGCATATTCGAAAGAATTAGCAGGAAGCCAAGGCAAAACTCTGTAAACCTAAGACAACATTTAGATTAGCAATGTCAAAGAAATAGTTGTGAGCAATCATTATCGCATCATAATGACCAAACTCCATCACGTCGAACTATTTTAGTGGAATCTTCACAAAGGTCGCTGCAGATCCTGTTTAATCAACATGTCTTACATCGTGATAATAACAACTAAACACCACCCTTACCATAAATAAGAGACAATGCGCTTCCTCCTAACACTGATGTTCATAATCTAAGGAACGCATTAGATGCACTTGCTAGATGAGATGATAAACTCACAGATGGATATCGTCAGTCGTCATTCAATGAAGAAGTTTGAGCTGCTACATTTCCTGTTAAATTCAAACTTCCCACTATAAACACTCTTGATAGGAAATCCGATCTATAGAATTATATGGATCACTTCAGCGACCTAATAGAGCTTCATTGGGTCGATGATCTCGCATGTTGCAGGTGCTTTGCTGTAACCCTCATAGGTACAAGAAAGAAGTGGTTCCGAGGACTTCAGTTTGGTCTGATATCGTACTGGCAGTAGCTTCAAACCGCATTCTTGAGATAATTCCAGGTTACAAAGAACTTTACTATCCCATTTATCAATTTGTTTGCTATTCAACAAAGTCTAGAGGAGACTTTGCGATCTTACCTTAATTTTTTTACCTCAGATTTAACTAAGGTCAACAACCTGCCTGAAGGACGAGTCTTAACTCTAATGACATCTGGAGTGCAACTAGAGACTAAACTCTAGAAGGAGTTATTAGAACGAGAATACAGGACTCTGAAGACTTATACCGGAGAGTTGGTCAACATCTAAGGGTGGAATCTTCTTGAGAAAATCTTCATAAGACGAAAGAGGAAGGAAGAAATGATACAACTAAAGATGCGACCACAACAACTAACAATAATAATAATAAGTCAAAAAAGAGGAAAAATGAGCAATAAGCTAAAAAGCAGCCCGAGCCAAAGAAGTAGGAGATTCTGAGGGATCTCCTATGATTCAATAATTATACCGAATTGAGTGCAACTTATATATCATATTTTTGCAGTCACACATCAGCAGAAACAGTATCATTAGCGAGGACTAATAAAGCAAGATAGGGAAAAACGTGATCCCAATAAATTTTTTCAATATCATAATGACATTAGACATCACAACAATAACTGTTATGCCCTAAAAAATGAGATCGAAAGGGCAGCTGTGGCAGTATATCAGGTAAGATGATAGAGGTTTACGTTGATAAAAGGTTAGTGAAGTTGAAGAAAGCTGAAGATCATGTTAAGCATCTTGATGAGATGTTCAAAATTCTTCGAAAGTATCAGATGAAGTTGAATCCCTCGAAGTGTGCATATGGTGTAGGATCTGGGAAGGTTTTGAGAGTCATGGTCAATCAGCGAGATATTGAAGCTAATCCTAAAAAAAAACTAAGCAATGATTGACATATAGTCGCCTCGTAAATCGAAAGATATGCAGAGCTTAGCGAGAAGAGTAGCTGCACTGAGTCAATTTGTATCAAGACCAACTGACAAATGTCAACCATTCTTCAAGGTACTGAAAGGATTGAAGAAGTTTGAGTAGATTGAGAAGTGCGAGCAGGGGTTCCAAGATTTGAAGAAATACTTGGGTTCTCCTTCACTCTTGTCGAAGCCAAAGTCAGGAGAAAAGTTATACTTGTACCTCACTGTTTCCAAATATGTGACAAATGCTGCATTAATTCGAAAAGAAGAAAATATATAGTGACTTGTGTATTATATAAGCAAAAGATTACTCGATGCTAAAATAAGATATCCAGAGTTTGAGAAATTGGAACTAATGCTTGTCATCGCATTTAGGAAGCTTCGACCATATTTCCATATACACTCTATTGAGATTTTTACAAACTTTCCGTCGAACAGGTTTTGCAAAAGCCTGAAGTGCAAGACATTTTCTTAAGTAAGTGGTTGAGCTAAGTCAATTCAACATCAACTTTCAACCTTACACTGTGATTAAAGGTCAAGCCTTTGCAAATTAAAGATTAAATGAATGCAACTATGCGACTTCAGCGAGATCTTTATTCAATTGATCATATCTTGATAAGATCTCTATTCAGTCCTTAAGCTCATCATATTCAATCTTCTTTATGATATATGAGCTCCCTATTATGTGAGTTGTCTCTCCATATTCAAGCTCCTATCATATTCGAGCTCCTTATTACAAGAGTTCTCCATTATATTCGAGCTCCTCACTATCTTTGATCTCGATGAAATTTTTACTCTGTTCTTCAGACCTTCAAGATCTCTGGATTATTGAGCTTTCTATTATGCAAGTTCTCCACCATATTTGAATTTATTATCTTCGACCTAGATGAGATCGTCACTCAGTTTTTTAAAAATCTCGATAAGATCTCTACTCAATCATTGAGCTCTCTATATTCGAGCTCCATTATATTCGAGTTCCATCATATTCGAGCTCCCCAAATTTGAGCTCTTCATACTATATGAATTTTCATCGTTATTATCAATAATTCTTCTCAAGTTTCTTTTTTTCGTATCGACTATTATGCAACTACTAGCTCATAGGGTATCTTCATATATTTCGATGTCTCCATCAATAAAAGCGTGTGCATTTTCTTCTTGTGATCTGTCTTCATTCTTATGCATTATTTACTTATAGTTTTATGGCAGTTATTGCAATATCATTAAACTGGGAGGATTATTCGTCATTTGAATTGATCAACAAACGACATTATTCTTTCAATTTATTATCTTGATACGTCTTATTCTATTGGTTTGTCTTTTATAGTTTTATGACCGTCTTTGAACACTATAAAACTTGGTGGGCAATGGGATCAGATCGTTATCTCTTACTCGCTTCCTAAGGGACTATGCAAACCTTTATTTAGAAGAGTTAAGATTTTGGATCGCCGAATTTCTAAAATTTCTTAAAATCTTAGGATTTTCTCCTCGCTTCATATCATAGCATGTCGTATTACGTGATATCCCTCCTAGGACAAATAAGCGACTAAGCAAAACATCCATAGTTCGATGTAATATATTGCTATAAACCTTATTTTACCTTGGAACTTTTGGAAAACAAATATTGAGTTTGCATCACTCACGCTCGTTGTTTTTCAAAAGTGACCTAACCCATCCTACTACTTAAACCTTGGTTTAAGTTATTGGATTCAAATCGCAAGAGTATAAATATTGATCTAACTTATTTTTAAGTTATCGATATGACTTGGAATTCTGAATCTTCAGAATGACCTAACAGGTCCTACAAGTTTATAACTTTTCGAAGATTTTCAAATATGGTACCTTAAGTTAATATGCGAGGTGACCTAACAATTCCTATAATTCACATTCAATGGAATAATGAGCTATAGATCTATCCTTTGGAACAACTCGATTCTTATCTATGAAGCAAAGCATTTTAAAGAAAGTGCGAGCTCAGCCAAACAACATGCGACCCAAGGGTCGGTATTTTTTACATCTTTGTTTACTTTCAGTACTTTTTGAATTTTCTAATATTTTTAGGAAAATTCAAAATATGACACCCTTTTAAACTACTAAGAAGTATAAAAGAAGTTCATATCATTCACTAATTCAAATACTACGAACTGCTCTTCAATAACGTAGGTGTCATCAACTATGTCTTCAAGGTAGCATACCTTATTTTGTTTCTTGGCAACTTCATTAACCACCTTCAGGATTTCAACGAAAAAGTATCATATCTAGATCGAGACTTTTAGAATAAGAAGTATACTTCTTCAATACAAGCGTTATTATGAATTTATGGTTGAGAAAAGATCTTCTTTAAAAGACTCTGCAATCTCTTCAACGCTCTATTAGTAAAAAGTCGCATCGACAATAATATGGTTCTTAAGTGTTTCCTACTTCTCTATAAGTTTCTATGAAATATTAATGAGATCCTTTTTTAGTCGTATACTTCACTTTTGCTCTTGCTATTAGAGAAGTGACATTTTTCAATGTACTAAGAGTACAATCTTTATAATACTTACAAAAGATTAACTCATTTATCTACAAAAAAATGTCAACAAGAGTATGGTGGCGCTATTTAATTACTATTTACATCTACCAACTCAATCGTCAACATCGACGAAGAAGAATTAAGAGAATTTACAATGAGTTTAACTGAAGACTTGAGCAGAAACTATTGATCATAATGGTATGTGGTCGACTATTTTATCGAATAAGTTTTTTTACCATCACAAATAGTTAACTTGGCTAATCCCCAAAAAAAGCAACTAACTAATTAAATATGAGATAATTACCCATTATTATATAGTCACACAATCTCAATATTATATTATATTTTATTACGTAGTTTCCTATTCAAAAAATTGGGAAACCTAAATCAACCCCCACCTATATAAAGAGGGTTCAGTTTTATAATTTTTTATCTCACAGTCATCTTACAATCACTTTATTATACACTCTCTATGTAATTCTTTCTTTACTTTCACCTTGAGACTTAGAGAAATTCTTGTAATTCCCTAGAAAATAGTGAAAAATAGTGGACGTACGCTCATCTTTTTTGGAGTTGAACCACCATAAAATTCTTGTCTTCTTATTTACTTAACTTTATCAACTATTTTCACACAAACTGCATCTTATAATTTTCTAAATTCGTTGTTGACAAAATCACTACCAAACAATGTGCATTTTGAAAAAAAAAATTATATTATCAATCACATTGATATTAAATAATTAATTTATATAATAAAATTTGGTAAATTTTTATGAAAGTATAAATGTATGAAAATATAGAAACATTTATCGGTGATATACGGCAAATTTTTTTTTTCTTTTTTTCACTTTATCCTACTGGGAACAATTTTTTTTTCTCTAGAATGTTTCTCCTCATAGTAAAAAAGAACGTACCAAGTCTAAGTCTCGTACTAATCTTTACGTAACAATGAGTAATTAATGTGACAGTTATTTGGTTGTTCTATATATATTTGTAGGAAAAAAATCAAAATTTCTAATTAAATAATAACAAGTGAATAGGAATTTTATTTTATTTTTAAATTAAACTGGTGCTAACTGCTAATCATTTTTCATAATTTATAAGAGAATTTTGCCCAAAAAAATTAACCTTCCGTGTATTATTATATTATATAGCAACTATAGCTAGGTTATGGACATGGTGACCCATGACGTGGATTACTAATCGAAATGATATACCGTTGGCAGATTTATGTGATATTATATACTTTTCCATTTTATTAACAAATTATATTCTCCAGTAATCTCAAGAAATATACACCACAAGATTGATCTTAAATAATAAATATATTAATAAACTCAAACATCCGTACCGTCATGGCTTGGACTTACGCTGGAAGTTTTTCTTACGTTACTCGTCACCCTTGTGTATCGATGACTAGCTATGAGTCATGACTCATAACTGTCGGTGCTTGTTTGATTAGGTAGACATTTTTTTTTTTTTTGGTATAGTAATGGTTTTTGTTTTTTTTGTTTTTTTTTTTCGGTATCCATGATTAATAATAGGTGTAGCAGGGTTTAAATAACTAATAATTGCGGCATAGATAGCCCGAACTATTAATTACGGTTTAAATTGCCCGTAATTTTTCATCCTATCTTGATCTACTAGTATTATCTTGATCGTGGGGTGGGATGGGAAAATAGGAGTTCAAATACTAATTAAGAAAATTTATGGAAAAAAAAAAATTTTCAAAAAGAAATCTCTTAATGCGCCGACTATACAAATAACAGTTTTAGACACTCAAGTCACCTGCATAATTACTGTATTTCAATTCATTCATATAGTTCAATTAATAAGTTAGTGCCTTATCTGAACTTTGTAGCTAACTAATCGGTTTTTCAATTTCATAATATTGTTCGAATTTTGATTAGAGATACAGCATGAAACACTAAAATTGGACAAAAGAATTGGATTTATTGTAGATGGTAATCATACGTTCTCCTAATATATCTAAAGGGTTTTGAGTTGAAATCGCTTTCCCTATTTAAAATAAAGGTACAATTTTTCTAATAAACACTGCTGAGAAAATATTTAAATCTTACACAGACATCATACGTAACTAGGTAGGAAGAAGTTAAACATGCAATTTAGTCACTAAGAATAATCAATGAATATTAAAGACTAAATAACAAAACATGGTGTATTCCATTCACAAAAAAAAAAAAAAAAAACACAAAAAGTATTCCATTCACCCAAAAAAAAAAAAAAATTGTGTATGCAGAGATGGATGCAGCAAGGGTCGAGCGGGGGCTTATGTCCCACTCAGCTTTATGTAATTCTATTTTTGTCCTATGTTTTTTTCTTGTTTTTCAATTTGCGCTTACTAATTTTTTTACTTTTTAGGTTAGATTGCTTATTATTTGTTTAAATGCCGGCACTCGATTTTTAATTATTTATGAGTTACTTATATTGTTATCTGTATTTCCACTTTATGCCCCCATTTAATAGTTTAATTTTTGGATTAGTTTCCTTATTTTTTTTCTCTTTCTAAAAAACCTAGTCTCCATTCTATAGCTTTTCTCCACTTTTTTATTTTGTCCGAACCTAATGTTTATATGTGTATCTTACTTCATAATTTTCCTTCTATAAGATTTATAATTTTTTTTTATTTACGCCCGACTGAAACATAATCATCAATCCGTCACTGGGTGTATATACCTTCAACTGACAGAGATATAGAATTAAGCTATTAACCCAAATACTTTAGGCCTTCATCACTCGGCATGCTACAATCAAGTGTACTTATCTTATTAAATAAGAATTGAAATGATCTTATTTTTCCCTAAAAAATAAAACTATGATCTTATTTATTTTCTAAAGCTGGCTAATTTTTACCTTACATTTTTCTATAATTAATAGTGATTATTCATAGATTCTAGGTCATTATAGATGATGACAATTCTGCGCAATATTGGAACAAAAGATATCAGAGTCCTAGTAAATAAAGAGAATATGCTTTGCCCTTTTAAATAAAGCAATTAAATACCACGCATATAAGGACCTTTGTTCTTATTGAATTTGATTTAACTTTGATAGTTTTAATATAAATAATGCTAGTTAAGATTTATACCAAATTTTCTAATTACTCAATTAAATAATAACAACTCTCGTATTAAAAATTTGATACAAATTTTATAACGGTGAGTATATTTTTTTTAATAATGTTTTGGTTAAACATAACATGTGTTTCATATAATGCTGGCCTTGTTCAGTGCAACCGAAAATAATCTATCATGTAGGACAAAAAGTATAATATTATAGGACATGGATCGTTCTCTAATTGAAACCCAATTAAAATAGATTAATAATAGAAGGCCTAGTTCCAGAAAATGACAAATGAAAAATCAGAGTGGACCCATTTAAGTACAATCTAAGTCCCAACCACTTTTTTTTAACCCCTCCACCGACTGCTTATCTAAACAACTAATACGAAAGCCTTTTATGGCATTGAAAAACAGTAACATGCTATTTTATTTTTAAAAAGAAAAAAGAAAAGAAAAACACTAACATGAAAGATTTTAATGCTTTTTTTATTTTTTATTTTCCTTTTTGCTTGATAGATTTAATGCCATTTCATCTACTTTATTATTATTTTATTTTCACGGATGAATTGCTTTCCTCTCCTTACAGTCTGGAATAATTCAATATGCATATGATTTTTTTCCACTTTAGCTCATTGCCCTGTGAACCACCATGCACTTTTATGCTTAGGTTTCCAAACACTCTTTAAATCATCAAGATTCATTAGTGTCTAGTACCACAAATGTACCATAGTCTTTTCTAAATGTGAGTTTATTCCAAGTGTTCTAAGGTGTTTGACTCGTCCCACAATTTAGTTGAGAATATAATGTTGTTAAATGGTTTTGACATTTATCTTACTGAGTAAATTAGTGGAGTTTGTTTGGAGCATTAAAATTTTATAATTGTTTTATTTAGTTGTCTAGCCAAAAGAAAAAAAAAAATTCTTTCATTTACAATTTATTCTTAAAAAGCAAGTACATGTCGTGTACTATTGAGTACTTGCCCAATTAAAACTCACGAGTGGAATATTGTGGAAGTGTCCCAAACGCACTCGGTTCTCCAACACTGAAAAGTTCAACGATTCTTTTTCATGGTTTCTACTCAAGTTTTAAGTAAAAACTCATGTATCCTTTAGTCAATTTAGACATTGACTTTATATCAAAGTTAACGGGGTTCCAATCCAAACATCAAGATCGGGTTCAAGTGATCATTAGTTAAGGCACTAAGCTACATATAGATAAGCCTAAAGATAGATATATATATATATATATATATTAATAGATATATGGAAGGAGACAGTATGAATGAAAATCACGACCCCAATTCTTCAGTCTTTGATGAAGACGAGACTCAATTTTTAACTCCACATTTTTCTTTTCTTATAAAAAAAAAAGGAAACAAAAACCATGCACGAGCCCATTAATGTGCCTTCAAGATGTTTGTAATTATTTAGAGATGACCGTGATTGGAAGCAACAGTAGATATTATTCACTCCAGTGTAGAAATGTGAAACCGAAGGAATAAATTGCCAAAAGCCCCATGCGAAGCTTTTTCTCACATGACAAACAGACTTTCGGTCTCATATTTATAAGCTATAATTACATTATATATGTATGAAAAAAATATATATACGTGTGTATGTGTTTGTAGTACTATGTCCACCAACTTGGCCATTAAAATATTTCGATCCTATTCAATAAACTGGAATAATGAATAGAGTATGCCAATTTTTTTATTTCCAATTTATTGGGTATTTTTTAATTTGATTTTTTTTGGGTGCTTAATTATGTAATCCTTTAATATTAATATC
This sequence comes from Parasponia andersonii, assembly GCA_002914805.1. NCBI lineage: Eukaryota > Viridiplantae > Streptophyta > Magnoliopsida > Rosales > Cannabaceae > Trema > Trema andersonii. The sequence continues at coordinate 68,100 of JXTB01000349.1, read as the reverse complement.
TTGAACTTTGCTAAAGATGCGTTAGGACTAGTGATTAGTGTGAAACTCGTACCGATTAACAATCATGATTTGAGAGACACGAGTACTTTTGGTACCATTTTTAAACTGAGTTTGTATATTGACCACCTTAACACTGGGGTTTGGGGGTAGCATTAACTTTACGCATCCTTTCATACTTAGAAGCATATATAATGTTAATTAAATAGCATTGTATATGCTATGATGAAATCAACAGAAGATTACACATAGTTATATCTTTTTATTCGTCTTGCATGTCATGGAATTGATCATTGCACGGCAAGAAGAAATTTCAAATTTGAACTACAGTTTTTGGGTCAAGCCCAACTCAAATTTCCCTAAATCCAGGTCTTAGCAAGGGCCACATTCTTACATTCACATCCCGCTCTCAGAGTCCAAACAAAACAGTGGGGCTAAAATCAGTATGCCCAGGAAAACACAATTTTTGGCACATTTTCAAGAGGGTGAACTAAGGAAAAAAAAAAAAAAAAACTATTAAGCTTAGTATCGTGCAATTTAAATCATGAAGTTTGAATTCTGCAAAATAATTTTTTGAGATTAAAAGTTTCTGAAAATTAATACTCTAGACTGATTTTTTGACCAATTTTAATAACAAAAAATAATAATATCATCCATTAAAACTGGATTAATCTTTATTATTCTCCTTAATTTTGAGCATATTATTGTCTTTTATCAATTAAAGTTATTCAAAAATTCAACTTAGGATATTAATTTTCAAAAATTCTTAATCTGAACTTCAATATTTAAATTACTTCAGGGTATTTTTTTTCTGTTTATCTTTTCAAATAGAGGAATTTATATTAATGTGGTAAGATTATTTTAAACAGAAAAAATTAAAAACAAAGACCAATTAAAAAATCTTGGATGAAGTGCTTGGGTAATACTAATTTTGACCACTAGATGAGTAGTAGGGTTACCTCTTCAAAACCTGAAATTTCCAAAGATATTCAAGATAACTAATCAATTCAATTCAAGATTTTCCAATTTTTTGGGCAATAAGAACCTCTTTAATAAAAAAAAACGGCTTTTAAATAAGATATTTGCAATTTAATTAGCAATTGATTAAAACTTACGAGAATTAGCAGTTTCATTTTTAAAAAAAGAAAAAAAAAATGAAAAACCTCGTTTACTATGTGGGATGCTTCTAATCGTATCTATTTACCTTAAATCTAAGTGATGGAAGCGTTACTATCTTTGTATGTTTTCGTCGTTGCGTCGCTAGCTTTGTATGGTCTCGTCGTAAGGTTAATTCCCATTACTAAAGTTGGTTGAAGGCGTACTACCTAATTCAATATTAGAAGTACCTCTGTTTGGGCGCTTTGGCAATATGAGTATGAGCTGAACTATATCACAAGGCTGTAATGAGCGTCAAGAGCCAAGGCCAGAGCACTCTCACAAACATGGTTATAACAAATCTTGTTCAATCTGATTAGGTATATTACTAAAACAATCCATTCTGTATCTGTTTTATATTCAAAATGCATCATGTTATTTCGATGGTGTCTTCTTTTAACATATTGTCGATTAACTAAATTTCTTTTTTGTCATGCGAATGAGACCCTTACAATGCATCTTTGATTCCATCCTAAACCTCCTATCAAACGGATTTCAATTCAAATAATTGGCCTTTTGGTTGCTATTCAATTCAGGTAGCTCTATCGTTCTCCTTCTCCGCGTGAAACTATTCACTGATCAACTACCTAGGCTTGATTTGTCGTAACCACATAATAGTGTCAATTAATTTATTCGATGCATTGTCTTCTAAATTTAGGATTTAACCTTGTCGAGATTGTTCCAAGGAGGTAAGAAATCCAACTCGTCCAACTTGTTAGTTTCTAATTTATATATATATATATAAATGGGGCTTCAAGTTATAAGGGGGAAAAAAAACAGAAGGATAAGGAAAATGATTTCACAAATAAAAGCTGCTAACAAGACAAAGTTCCAAAATGACTCCAACTTAATTTCATCCATTTAATAATTATTGTCATCATTTTTGCTTTTTTAGAAATAAAAGAGAAGAGAAGAGAAATTAGAAATATCTATTTTTTTTTTTTCACAAAAAAAAAAAAAAGCAATATCTGCCACCAAAACTGGGCCCCATTCCCAACACAATCCTTCCTACGTTGCAGTTCCCATCCCCAACTCAGTGACTCACCTTCACTAAGGAATAGGATAAGCTTTTAACATTACATGACCCGAAAAAACCATTTTCTCCTCCAATTTCGAAAACGAACGAAAACAGATACACACTCCATACTTTCAGAAAACCCAAAACTTCAATTCCCAACTCCAAGAATATCAACTCCAAACCACCATGTTTCTCTTACCACTTCTCCTCTGAAACCCATCACCCAAAAACTCCCACTACTTCCCCTGAATCTCACTCCATTTTCACACTCTTCTTTTTCTTAAAATTATGTCTGTTCTGGCTGCTGTGAATTCTCATATTCTGTACAGAGAAACCCACCAAAGAGATCAAAAACTACGGTTTTGGAGTAATGGGAGTGGCTTGTTTCCTCGAAAAACTTCTGGGTTTTGGGTTGATTTGAGAAACAGAGACTGGAAAAAGATATCGAGGAGGGACTTGAGAGCTGAGGCGTTTTGGCCCGATTCGTCGAGACCCACCATCCTCGAGATGGAACCCATTAACGACTCTGATCACCTTGATCAGATTCTAGCTCATGCACGAGAAATCTCTCAGCCTATTCTCATCGATTGGTACCTCATTTGCTTTTTCTTTATTGACTCGTTTTGTGTTTCGGAAAATAATTTTATGCACGCCAAGTGTTTGATGATTTGTTATGTGAACTTTTTTGATTTTTTTTTTTTTTTTTTGGATAGGATGGCTGCTTGGTGTCGGAAATGCATATATTTGAAACCAAAGTTAGAGAAGTTGGCTGCTGAATATGATACCAAGTTAAACTCACCTTTTTATCCCTCTACTTTCTTGGTTGGACTTGGGTGCTTTTATTTTGAATGCGCTACACTCCTATGCATTATATAATCAGATTTTTCATTTTCTGTTTTCTTTGAAGAATTTTTGGAACCAGTTATTAAATTCTATTGAGTCATAGATTTGGACCTTATACATGATTTTTAGCTCAAGTATCAGATTGAATATGATATCAGTATCTTATTGTCTTCAACTTTTCATTACTATGACTTGGGGGTCTTGGACTGGAGAAAAGAGATTCTCTTTCTTTCTTTTTATTTTCTTTATTTATTTATTTTTTAATTGTATAACGGCTAAACTTGATGATCGGTTTAAACTTTATAGTTCTGAGTTTGTTTATTTTGTGAAGAATGATTACACTTGATGAAATAAATGTTAACAGATAAATTTGAGGACTTCTTTGTATGGACAGGAACATTTAAAAATCAAAAGCAAGCTTTTAAATATGGTGACAATAAATTGTTGCATATAACTAAAATTATGAGATATTGATATTTTAGGATCTGTTGATGACAGAATAAAATTCTATTGCGTGGATGTCAATAAGGTACCTCAAACTCTGGTGAAGCGTGGAAACATATCTGTACGTGTTATTTTGAACCCCTTACATTTTCTTTTCAATGTTTCTGCTATTGAACACTACCCCTTTAAAATGTTCTTTCCTTTTCTACTCATTTTAATGGGTTCTTCCTTCTTCTTTTCTTTTTTCCAGAAAATGCCAACCATTCAGGTGCAATTCACCTCTTATTTTTACCTTTTTATGCGTGAAAATTCCCTCATTCAATCTTTTATTAGAAAAACTTTGTGAATGGATTTCTCTAAAATGTTGCAGATATGGAAAGATGGTGAAATGAAAGAAGAAGTAATTGGAGGACACAAAGCATGGCTGGTGATTGATGAAGTGAGAGAAATGGTCAAAAAATTTGTGTAAAAATGGATTACGCCCCTCCCTCACTTCTCTTTCCTGTGCTCTTGCTTATCTATAGCTTTTTCTACTCTCATAGTCAAATGACTCAAATCCATCTTAGGCTAGTCAGTCCAGAAAAAGAAAAGATGTATAGTTTACATATATGGGAAGTTAAAGGTGGAACAGAAGCATATAAACTTGGAGTTAAAAAACAAATGTTGTCGTTTGGAGTTTAAGAGCTTCAAATCTTTCCATTTCAGAGATGTTGTACAAATATGAATGGGAACCGTTTCTTTAGCTTCCGTATATCTATTTATTCCTCGTCACATTGGTTTTTGACTTTTTGTTCGTTGGTTGAAGCTTTTCTCCCACAATAAGCTAAAAAGATATTTCACTAAAAGAAATAATTATGGTTTTCTATACATCCAAAAATCAGTTTGGCAATTAAAGCTTAATATCCAAGTTGACATTAGTTAGCTGCTTTCAGTCCATAGAGTAGAGAGCGAGGATGTTCTAATAAATCTAATCTATGTGTCTAATTGTACTTAGATATCTTAAGAGCCTTACAACACCAAAGTCGCTTTGGCCGAGTGGTTAAGGCGTGTGCCTGCTAAGTACATGGGGTTTCCCCGCGAGAGTTCGAATCTCTCAGGCGACGTTCCTTTTTTTATTTACTCCCACTGTTCTGGGCCTTCTAGGTCCTGGCCCTTTTTCCTCGGCTTATCTTAAAACGACTTCGGCTTATCACTCACAGATTTAAAACGATAGTAAGATTTTGCCCCAAAATGACAGTATGAGAAACGGGGTCTATGAAAGTATGAAACGAGCCCCCATGTTCAATTGATTTATTTATGCTAACTACATGCTAAATATTAACTTGCAACTTTGCTTCAACGGTTGTGTGTTTACACCTTAAAAACCCTACACACTGCCGCCCTTAAAGCTCAGCACCAGTTGCAAAGGTTAAAACTTTCTAAAGTGGAAAAGATAAATCATTCTTGGCAAAATGATATGATTAATCAAAACTCAAAAGGATCGAAAGAAAATATCACCAGCAGTGGTGTTATGTAATTAGGGAGGAAAACGTTGTAACGTCATTCAATTTAGTTCGTCTAGCGACCAAGAAAACATGGTATAAACGTTCTATTAACACTTCACATTCCTGATCGACATTTTCATTCAAAAGAATCAAAGATTCTCTCTCTCTCTCTCTCTCTCTCTCTCTCTCTCTCTCTCTCTCTCTCTCTCTCTCTCCCGGGTGCTAATGTTAGACATGAGATTATAGAGACCATTTTTATTTAAGATACTAGTTTCAACACGTATACGTATCATGAACCAGAGCTTACTACACCAGAAAGAAAATTATGCGCATGATATATTTCAAATTTCAATCTTCGACCTGTACCATCACATACCACTTGTTACTACCTCGTAATTCAATTTCCAAACAAAACTTATCTCGTACTTGACACGACTTGAATCATCTAAAACCAAAATTCAAAGGAACCTCAACTCCAACCCATTCTCAATTTGACCTTATACCCGAAATGTGACGAAAGACAGAAAATCAAACACTTCTCAAATGGCAAAAAAGCAGATGGATTCATCTTGGATTTTAGCTGAAATCACATGGGCTATATGCTATAGGCATTATGTACAACTCATCAAGCTACTTAAACTATGAAATTCTTTCATGATCTCCTTAACAAAACAAGAGGGTACATCTGACTTTCTAATGCAAATGCTTGCATACTGCTACTATAATGAACACCCCAGATCAAAGCAAGCCAGCTACGTTATTGATTAGTCTAGTCCAAATCCTTCTAATTTGTTCATAGCATCAATACCATCCGCTTAAATTTTAAGAGAAGAAAACGTATAAAAGGCTATTGTGAATCCATAATTCTTAAATAACAGTTTGAAAACTAAATACGGAAGGTTTTGAGCGAACTTTACCAGAAGTAAAGTCACATAGAGAAGCATTTTTTCACAATCAACAGCAAGCTTCTTGTCTGACAACATTATCATTGAAGCACCCTAATGAATCAAGATTCTAATCCCATAATCAACTGATTTAAGCATAACAATATTGAGAAAGCGACTAAACATCAATAATACGAAACTAGATAGAGTATATCAACGAGAATTATTCTTCCTATCAGAAAAATGATCATTTGCCAACCCAATTGTGGACAACCACACTCTAAGCCAGTACGAAGAAACCTATGATTATCACAAATTAATTCAAAAAAACCAAAGAAGATTAAGGAAAAAAGAAAAACATGATAGAACGAGAAGAACATGCCAAAGCACTCATAGCTAAATGAGACAAACTTAAAACACATTTCTCTCGTCTTTTATCGAACAAAAAGTTCAATGACAAATTTCTCATGGCAAATTGTCATGAGAAATGACAATCCAACCTCATTGACCAAATTATAACTTGCGAGTAAAAAGAGTACACAACATTCAAGAGCAATATTATCCAAAGATGCAATTTTAAGCTTTCATTGATCGAAAATGGAACAGAAATCATCAATTTCTACACTTTCAAATTCAAAAGCTCTCAAATTCCAAAACCAAAAACTGCCCGTATCTTGTGAAAGATGAGATCCCGCCATCCCCTCTCCGTATTCTCCACCACAGTCGCATTTCCATACCTGTTAAACAAAACATAAAGCAATTAGCTTAAAAGGTAACTAAAAAGTCTGTAAACAAGATCAAAATTAACAATCTATGCTATGATCACATTAACTAAAACCAACCTGTCTTCCTCTGGAATATCAGTGTGTGTTAGCTTGACTACAGTCAACCCCGGTTCAGGCTCATCCAAAGTGAGTCTCACCTGCAAAGATTCAATCGAATTCAGTCCCTTGCAAATACCAAAACCAATCAACCATACCAAAAGCAAACAACACACAAAATCTACAAAAAGCAAGAATATTTACCGTTGAATGAACCCCATCAAGCCAGTTCCCAAACCGCCATTTCTGAACAATCAACTTCCCTTCCTGCAATTCCAAATTCGTACCGGTCACAGACCCATCAAAGATACTAAACTCACCACCAACCTCTTTGCTAATCCTCGCATTACTACTCGTGAAACCCTTCCACCTATTCTCATCCATCAATATCTCAAACATATCCCTCGCTCTGCAACTAAACTTCTCACTCATCGATATCGTCTTAAACCCCTCCTTTCCCTCCGTCTTGGCCTCCTTCTTCTCCTCTTTCTTCGCCACCAGAGCCGGAGCCGCCGCCGCCGCAGCAGCAGCAGCCGAAACCGACCCCGACCCGCCACTCTTCGGCGCAACCTTCTTGCTCTCCAATTCATCCTTAGCCGGCCCACCCCTCGCCATGCTCTCCACATAGGCCTTAACCTTCTCCAAAATCAGAGGCTTCCCTTTGGCCACCATGGCCTCCTTCAGCCTCTTCCCAACGGGTCCCTCGTCCTTCACCGAGACCCTCAATTCGGGGTCCTCATCGGCATTCTCGTCCGCTATATAGGGAATCTCCACAACCCCATCAACCTTGAGCAAGGATTTGCCATCGGCGTCCTTGGCCTCGCCCTCCCAGGGGATCGAAACGCTGATTTCGTACCCGGGTATGATCTTCCCCTTGCGCACGTTGACGTAAGCCTCGCCGTCGATCTTGTCGACTTTTTTGGTCTTGACGAAGAGGTTGCCCTCCCCATCGAGGACGTTGAGGTTGGAGAGAAGCTTGGTCAGGAAGCTTCGGCTCCATTCGAGGCAATCGGTCTCGGCCCAGTGCCAGTTATGGACGTTGGCGCCGTCTGGCCTGTCCTCCACGATCCATCGCTTGTCGCCCTCTCCGTACTTCGCCATTGAAAACGAGCTTTGGATTCAGAGAAAGAGATCGAAACAGAAGATGGGTTTTTTGGAATGGGGGAGTGTTGGATGTGTGGGTGTTTGGGTTTCCAGAAACTGAGATGGGCAAGTGCGAGAAAGTTGGGTGAGAAAATGGAAGAAGGAGATGGGTCTGGAAGGTTCTGAGCGTGGACGAGTGTGGATTTTGGGCTTAAAGCAATGGATATAGTAGTGATTGTAGAAGGGTCTAGAACTCTGCGTTTTTCCCTATATATCGAGTGATTACTCGGTTTTAGGGGTTGGAATTAGGGACTACTAGGGTTTATGTGGATAGATTGGAAACAAGTATTAGACTGATTTTCATTTGAGAAATATTAACGGACAATAGGAGGAAAAAAAAAAAGAGATGAAACAATTTTTTTGGGGATGAAAAGGAAATTTTCAAATTTGCATATTTGCATGTCATGTGAGAATCAGACGTCTTGGGAGAATTTTCTTTGGTTTTTTTTAAAAGAAACTAGTTTTTACCAAACTCGTAAATGCTTTGGACTATTGTATGAAAGAATGACTAGAAAATAAATTATGTTAATTTATATTTTGTATTACATCATGTCTCCCACTAGTATGTTACTAAAAAAAATTTTGTCCACCACTAATATGTAAAAAAAAAAAAATTGGGAAAGAAAATATGAAGAACTGTTTCCTTTTTCCAATTTCACTTGTTATTGTGAGCTCCATGAAAATTAGTTCTTAATTTTACTAACAGGGCTTTTGTCCATCTATATATATATATATATTAAGCCTGAAATAGAGAGTATAAAAATTCTATAATTTTTTTTATGATCGTTTTATTTTTAAAATTTTTAGAAAATTCTGAATTTTTTCATAATATGATTGATGTTATTATTATTTTTTATTGTTATGATTAGTTGTAATATATATATGTATTATATAATATTATATTTAGTTTAATATTAATATCATCTTATGTTAAATTTAATTCATCGAATAAATAATTATAATATATTTATTTCATCAAAATAAATATAAAAACAAATACATTATTTAATATTTTATATAATATTATATTTAATTTAATATTAATTATATTTTATATTAAATTTAATTCATTAAACAAAAAATTATGCAATTTTGATCTCATTAAAATAAATATAAACATAAATACATTCTTTAAACATTAAACCTAATTATAAATTAGGTCCAATTTTTGAAATAAAATACTCTTTTACGTCCAAACAATGAACCAAATACAAAAATCAAGATAATACTAACAAATCATAATAGTAAGCAATAGATAACTATTGAATTTGACTAACACCATAAAGATAGTAATTGTGTACGATATATATTGCACACAAATCAATAAGGACATAATTCGAGTTCCACCATGTTTTACCTCTTTTTCTTTTTGAAATCCCCCTCAACCACCTGAGTCAACTTTTTGATTGATGCAGCGATGCATTATTTACAAAAATTGTTATTTGATGACGATAAATATTGTTCCAAAACTAACTCATACAAGGTTCAAATTTTGAAGAAAACTACGATTAATTAAAAAAAAAAGTAAAATAAAACATACACAAATCTAAAATTTAGTAGGACACTATGGAATTATTAAACTTTTAAAAAAAAAAGTACAAAAAATCTTATAGGAGAGGGGAACAATCAAGAGAGAAAAATTGTAGAAAGGAAGAAGACGAAGATTTTAAAGAAATATAGGCTGCTTGGCCTATTAGATTGCATTTGTAGATTGAAGTATTATTATAGAAACATGGCTTGTTTGGATATACCATTGGTTTATATTTTTTATTTTTCTTAATTAAATTAAAGTCTGGAGAAGATCTCAATCTTTCATTTCATTTAATTTAAAATATATATATAAAGAAATAAAAAATTAAAAACAAAGTGTATCCTAGCAACACTTTTTCTATTTCCTTTTTCCCATTAAGATCTATGAACCATGCTTGTATTTCGTATCACTTTCGAAAGCATCACAAAACAATCACTTTTATCTCAAAAAATTATAAAACTAATTTTTTTTTAATGAATAAACTTAATATTACAATAATATTATAAATACATAATGGAGTATACATCTCAAATAATACGATAATATGCAGATCCCTTAAACTCTATTAGGAAATAACAGTAAACTTACCTTAAGAAAAACAAATGAAAAAAAAAAGACTTAATTAATGGTATTCACTTATTACGCTTTTTTTTGGTAGGACTCGAATATATAACTGAGATATCGAATAGTTGTTGCTCTTATTACTTGAGTCAAAGACTTATTTTAATACTTATTCCACATATAAGTGTACTTATTTCTGTTTTTAGTACGTTTAATTATACTTTATTAAATATGCTCTCAAATGATAATAAGTCTAAATATTATTAGTTTTTTAATACAAAATTATTTCTTATAATTTTCTTAGCCAAAACTTTTGAGTTCCGAATTTGATAGATTTTATAAGTTGAATATCAATTTCTACCAAGGAGAGCAGAACATGCATAACACAATAGTTTCGGTGTATTTTTTTTTTTTTTTGTTAACGTGAGAAATTTCAGTGTATTTATTTATTTATTGATCAAAAATTAAAATTCGGTATTTAGATTTACTAAAATCAAATTTTCTTTATTGACAACATAGAATAAAATCACTCTATAAGTAAACTAATTTTACAAAATAATAATAATAATATAGTTGAGTCATCAAATCATTTTATTATTGTTTTGTAATCTTTCCGTGAAACTATCATGTTGCTCCTTTTTTATTTACACTATTATTATTATTAGTATTATTACTATTATTATTGTTATTGTTATTGTTATCTGCAAAAAAGATAAAAATGAAGCATAACATTTTTGTAAATTTAACTATATTTTTTAGTATATACAAAATTATATTTCTATATTTCAAATCTTTATAAATTTTTACATTTAATATGTAAAATAAACAACAAACTCTTATTAAATATGTAATTTAAATTGAGAATATTTTATTTTTATTTATTAACATAAAAAATTTATTAAAAATAATTTAAAATAATTAATATAAATCATCTAATTTATACGCAAAATATATAAATTTATAAAAATTAAAAGGTAGAAATACAATTATACACGAATCGAAAAATATAGTTAAAATTGCATAAATACGATATTCCGGAGGGTTTTATTTTTCGGTTATCCTTATTATTATTATTATTATTATTCATGTTTCATTTTTATTTTTTGGGTGGGTAAATAAGGAAGACAAATTAAGCTGATAGGCTCGCCAAAACACTGGAAAAGCAGAGAGAGAGAGAGAGAGGGAGGAATGTGACTTTTGTGAGTTGACTGACTGACTTTTCGACGAGTTTTTGGTCTGATCGGAGAAATGAAAAGAAGTCGGCGATTCAAGCGAGTCGCCGCCAAACCCAAACCGAAGAAACCCATTCCCGCCACCGCCCTCGTCGACGCCGACGACGACGAGGAGACTCGGCCGCTTCAGCGATTCGAAGGCCCAATCACCGAGCTCTCTGTTGATAAAATGGCGATATTGCCCTTTTCCTTCTTCCAAATTGACGCCTTAGACCTCGCCCCACGATTGCTCGGAAAGTTCCTGAGGAGAGACGACGTCGTTCTTCAAATCACTGAGGTGGTCGTAACAATTTTCTCCTTTGTTTTTTTTTTTGGTTCAAATTTTCTGTTTGCTTCTCGAGAAACTCTAGGAAAACCCAGATTTGGGGATCGTTTAGGATATAATCATCAAAGCAAGTGTCACTGTCAATTCAAGATTTTGGAGTTTTCGATATTGTAATTAGGTTTAAGGCTGAAAGCCGCATGATATAGTGCTAAGTTTATGGTAATAATTGAAGCTTAAAGCTTACATATAAATAGGATGTTACGGGTAGTGGTGCCCAAACCAAACGTAAGATAATTTGTTACTAGTTACGTCTATAATGACACTTGAGGTATTTGTACGAGTCCCAATTTATTACGTAGATTTTATGTGACAGATGTGTAAAAAAAGTACCTATACATGGGTAAGAAAAAATACTTACTGGATTGGCAATATTTATATATATATATATATATATATTTTGTGATGATCCCACACACCTTTATTAGTAGTAGTGCCTCGTAGTATAGTGTGTTGTTTTCTGAAAAATGTGACCAAAAATACATTTTTGTTTCTTTTTTCAGGTAGAAGCTTACAGACCAAACGATTCAGCTTGTCATGGTCGATTTGGCATTACGGCGAGAACAGCTCCTGTCGTAAGATATTTTCATTTCTTGGTTTTGTACAGTTTATGTATTTATTATTTAAGCTTTGAAATTAATGGAGAGTCTGAGCTTGGTTTTTTGGATGATGGGCCATAATGTATGTGGTCCAACTGAGAAAATTTCCATTGGTGACAGTTTGGAGCAGGTGGGCATGCGTATGTCTATCTTTGTTATGGTCTTCATTCAATGCTTAATGTTGTTGCTGACAAGGAAGGTGTTGGGGCTGCAGTCCTGATTCGGTCTTGTGCTCCAATTACTGGTAATCCTACTCTCAAATCCACTTAAGATTTACCGGACACCTATCGTTTTGCACTAAAAAATCTGTACCAATTACGTCTTATCTATCTCAAAGTGGGATCACATTTATTATAACTTGTGTGGTTTAAAATGCTGTAAATTAAATATCCCTAGTGTTGCTCTATATGGGAGGTTGAAAAAAAATTTCGAGTGAGGATTTCGCATTTGAAGGATTCCAATATGACATGTTTAGTAGAATTGTTTGACGGACATTTTCAGTAGGATTTGTTTCCGGAAAAGATTTATGGAGAGAGAAGTTTTTCTTCCAAAAAGGGAATTTTTACCAAGTATCATTCTCATTGCCATCATGAACTGATTTCAGGGATGGAGATCATTCAGCAGCGTCGAGTTCAGAAGACGGATAAGCCTGTTCTTCTTACTGGACCTGGAAAGGTCAGCATCCTCTTGTTTTCTACTCTTTTACTAGAATTAGAGGCTTCACTTCTGGTGGGTATTGAATCTTTTTATGTTGATACGAAATCCCCTGATATAATAGTCGGGCCTGGATGCAAATGCATGAATGTAAACCAATATTATGATTCGGTATTCTAATTGGTCATTTGCTTTAAAGTGCAAAAGGTACCCTCTTAATTGTGTTTATGATAGAAAAGAGTATGTATTTGTACAAATCTTTGCCCCTCTACAGCAGCTGATACTGAATTTTACTTTTAGGTTGGGCAAGCGCTGGGTCTTTCAACAGAATGGTCCAATCATCCCCTCTTCACTTCTGGTATGTTTTAACCCAATATGCCTCTGCTAAGTTTTGAAATTTGACTCCAACTATGAGTTCTGAAATAAATAATTGGGTTGGGCCAGGTGGTTTGGAAATTTTGGATGGACCAGAGCCCGAAAAGATTTTGGTTGGTCCACGTGTTGGGATCGAATACGCTCTACCCGAGCATGTGAATGCATTGTGGAGATTTGCTGTTGCTGGTACCCCTTGGATTAGTGCTCCTAAAAACACACTCAGGCCACCCTAACACACACAAGAAAGAAAGGATTGAACTTATCTTGTATTTGAGGTTTGAAATATAGCACCCTTTATAGCCCTTCCTTGAATAGCACAGTTTTTATATTTAATTCATTTTGTACAGGCACCAAACTGACAAACTCCCTTTTATTAGGAAGGAATCCATTAATCCACCTATGGAAAAATGCATCTGTCGATTAAAATATTGCGACATTGTCATTGTCGTGATAATATTCTGTATTTTAAAGCGCCAACGTCGATATTGAGTGAAAAAATATTTTTCTCCAATATATCCATAAAATATCAATAATGTCAATGGTATATCAATATCAATAAAATGTCGATAAAAGATGAGCTAATATTGTCGACATTTTGAAATGATATTTTTTTTCCCAAGTCATTTTTTTTAATAAAAAATGATAATAAAAAAATATCAATAAATCATAATTTTCTCTTCATATTGGATTTTATTTTTTTTAATGTAATTTAGATCTAGTTACAATTTATAAAGTATTAATATGAAATATATTAAATAAAATAGTGTGATATATATATTTTATTTTTAAAATTGTTTTGTGAAATAAAGTTCGATCGTTTTTTTACTACGTACATATATTTTATTGTCTTATATATTATAAATAGGAATCTTTTTAAATAAAAACTAGTATAAATAATGTAATATCACTTATTTTAACATTTTCTAAAATTTTCTTTGAAAATTTTGAATTTTAAGATAAGATTTTAGTAATTTCCAGTAATATCTTCGACTACCACATTGTTATTGACATTATTCATAAAATCAAACCTCGGCATCGATAACAAACTCCTGGCAATGCGGGTTCAAGTTATTCTTTTAATACTGTAGCCAAATCCTAAACTTGGTTATTTTATCCACCCAAAAAAAAAAAAAATCCTAAACCTGGTTACATTTTTGCCTTTCATTTCTTTTATCCTCAAGGTGTTTTCAGTTTGTGGATGTATTAGACATAATGGCAAGCTAACCTGAAATGCCAGCAGGAAAAATGAAATTATTTCTTTGAGAAAAAGAAGAAAAGTGAAATAATCGTCCGTAATGCCTGCAGCTCCTTGCTCTTGATTAAGAAATGGAATACACTTGGTCTCCCAAACTAGATGAGGACGGTTAACCCTCTCTGGCTATCCACATGCTAATAATTCAATTGTAGTTACAGTCATCACAAAAAACTTCTAAGCATACTACTGAGTTCGTTCAGAATTACATGAGGGCTTAATTTGACAGCCAAATACCAACAAAAAGAGGATGAATAGAAGAAATCAAAAAGATTGCGAAAAAAAATTAGATAGCACACATTGATTATCATTCATCCAATACAAAACTATAGTACAGATATACAATCCCTGAATGGACAAGCTTGCTAAGCCGCAAGAAATCAACAACAAACCATTAGAACATCAGAAACCATACGTGTATACTTTGACCCTTCAAACCCTGATCTAAAAGATAGAGATGTACCTTTATGTCATATGAACTCGCACATTTGAACATGAGAAAGAAGCAAACACTGCCTGGCAAAGTTAAGAAAAGTACAAGGTCTCAGAAACTCGAAGAATGGTGAACAAGATCAAAAGAATTAACTGGGGCACAAAGACTCCGAGATTTTTCCGGTACCTAAGTTGAGCAATAAAAAAATGAACTAGTTGGTCATGATGTCAGCCAGCCAATGGATGATTGTTGAGCCACACGAGCAGGGGCAATTCCGAATTCAGATTGCCTCTTCTAGCCTCAACTTGTCAACATATTTGTTTAGACTCAAAATTATTGACATCCTTCCCATGTACTAGCTACTGGGATGCATCCGGCTGTAAAACTCAGTGAAGTCGAGCCGAAACAAGAGGAATTTTAAATCAACATGTTGCTGCACAGGCAACTGAGAAATGAAATTCTCAAGCAACAAGGAATATTCTTTGGATATTGCATCCAGATCTTGCCCCATGTTCCGAAGAAATTCACTGGTGCGCTGAGTGAGGGCTTTCCTGCCATCACTAATCCAGGATCCAGGCTCTGAAGATCTATCACTCACTTGCTTCCTTGATTTACTCTTGTCTTGAGAAGGCAAAGAGGTTTCCGTTCTGCACCAGCAAGTACTTGTTAGTAATCAAATGCACATCAATGAAAATGGTCAGAAACATGACAACTAGCGTAGAAAGATAAAAACCTTGCTTGCAACTCATGAATCCCTTCATATAACCTATCTGCGTGGCTTCGGAACCGCAATATAAGATCAAACAAGACAAAGAGTGACTTGTAAAGCGATTGTGACCGTTCTCCAAGGAGAGATTTCTCAACAATTGAATTGAGGTACTTTTCATGCGCCGCAAGCAGATCATCAAGATCTTTAGCTACCTCCATTTCATTTGATAAAGTGGACCAAGAGACCTCTAAGACTTCAAACATGATATAATATTGCAAGTTTGAGACAAAATGGTTCATCTCATCCCAAAGAACCTGGCATCGCCTCAAAGTTGAAAGCAACTGCAACTTAACTGCATGCTGCAGCTTATTGAAGGAATGGGAAGTGATACAATTCGGTTTCATGGTCTTCCAAGCACCAATAAGAGCATGCTCTACTCGTCGAAGCTTCCACAAGAAATTAAATATTCTTAAATACTTTGCCATCACAGATTCAGTAAACACAGTATCTAAAGGAACTCTTGCATCATATTCTAAGGAGAACACATCCCAGCCCCTATCTCCACTTCCATGTGGCATCATCTGTACCCTCAACCTATCCAGTATATCAGGATCATCATACTGGGCATTAGATGCCCGGATTGCAGTTTCCAACAACCCAGCTAGCTGGAAAGAGCTAATTGTGTTAGCAGGCTCTGAAAGTTCAGGTCCAACAATATCCATTAAGTACTGAACAAAATCACCTTGTCCAAGCAGTAAATACCGCTTTATAGCAAGGCAATGTTCTTTGAACTTATAACGGTTGTAAATAACATCCAACAAATGCTTGTCAATTCTCTTTGCTGCTTCATCAACCAAGGACTCAAGAGCATCAGTTTTGCCATATCCAAGACCCCCTCTTCTCGTTGAGGTCCCAGCAGCAGCTGCAGCTTGAGTTGCAGCTTCAGCCCAGAAACGATCATCACAACAGACACGAAGGAAATTAATGGACTTACCAGTCCTTAAAATGCGTTGCGCAAGAGATTGCGAAATGAAAGAAGGAAGCATCCCTGCGTGGAGCATGTAACCTTCCCTCCAAAGCGACTCAGCTTTCACTGGCTGACCCACAATAAAGAATTCTGCAAAAATATCTTCCAATTCCCCTTCCAAAACCCAACTCCTCACCATTTCAAAAAGCGGAGAGCAAACCCGCCTGAGTAAACGCTTCATGAACTCCTGCACCATTGGGTCACCGTGCTGAGCATGCAAATGAATAGCCCCAGCCATTGCCCCACCTTTCAAAACCTTGCACTTATCCACTAAAACAGCCATTAACCTCATTTTTACCATTGGCTCAGCAAACCAAACTGACAATCTCCTCAAAGAGAGATAATTCCCTGAACTTGCTGAATCTGAAACCAAAGGAATCGGATTCAGCGACTGTGCCTCGAGCACTGCCAGCAACTTATAGTAGTCCGAAAGCTCGTCTTGCAATGCAGCACAAAAGGCCTGTCCAACTGTTCCCACATCTTCAGCCGGAAACCGATCCATACTCTCCGAAATATGCCCTTTGACCTTCCTAAACAACCACCCTAATTCACAAAGCTTACGAACCATCAGCCCTGTTGCTCTCGGAACCTTAATAGAATCCAATAAAACATACCCATCAGAACTAGCATCAAACTTCACATAATTCCCATCAATTCCTTGACAAGCATAAAGCACATCTCTCACCAAAACCTCTTCTTTCACCTCATTCTCTTCTTTCACCAAATTTACAAACTCCCTAAACGCAATATCCCGAAGATTCTCGGGGTCCTTCGAGACCAACAAAACCCCATTACTCCAACCCTTTTCCTTTCCGCCTTTTCGCCGCGAAACCCACGAATCGTTACCTAATTCGGCATCGTTAAACGCCAAATTGGGCAGCAAAACCGAAGAAGAATCCAATTGGGTCGACGCGTTCTTCCGATCCTCAGATATAATATCGAGCAAATGAAGAACTGCCCACTTGTTATCAACGCTCCCCGGCCCCGTTTTAGATGCGAATTTGGTGTATAGCTCGGAAAAAGTGAGGGCTTGGGAGGACTTACCTTGGTTAGCGAGTCGGCGCTTGATGGACTCAGCAATGGCGGCCGAGTCGGGAGCAATGGAGGACCTCAATCGGGCCGAGAGTATCCGAACGGCGTAGCGGAGATACTTCTGGAAAGCCGGGGAGTTAGAGGTCAGTGGTTGAGAACCAGAGATGGGGTTTTGGGAAAGCAAGCGGAGCACGAGCTCCTTGATCAGATCTGCTACCTTCTGCTGATCTTCTTCTTCCATTTTCAGCAGTAGGGTTTAAAGAGAGTGAGTGAGTCGAGTTTCGAAGATTAAAGAACGAAAGATTTGAAGAGTAAGGTTTGAGGTTTGGTGTATTGTATGTATGAAAATTAAAAATGGAGGGTTTTTGATTTTTTATGGGCGCGTATCTAAATAAATATATTTTCTGAAACTAGTAATTTTGGGTAACGAAGGTTAAGAAGTTAATAATAATTTTTTCAAAAAACAAATAACAATCTTTTAAATTATTTTTAGGGATTTGTATTGGGGCATTCTTTTTTTTTTTTTTTTTTTGAGGGAAATTGGGGCGTTTATTTTTAACTCTATTAAATTTGCCTGATAAGAAGTCATATTTGGAAAATATATCACTCTTTATGTTTTTCTCAAAAATATTGGTTTTGGTCCGAAATATCCCTGATGCGTTAAAGAAAATCATCGAAATTCATCTTAATGTGTAAAGAATTATTACTCAAATATGAGGTCTTATCATGGCATATTCAGTAGAGTTTCTCTTGGAAAATTACAACCATAAATAATTACTCAAATCATAAATTGATAATGAGAGTTTACTATTTTGGCCAAAAGTAATTAATTTTTTTCTTAAGTAAATCTATATTTAAACAAAGTAATTCTATATTTAAATAAGTGAGTCACTAAAACTTATCAAGTTTATGTAGAGAGTTAGATACCACTAATAGTTAAATTTTTCCCCACTGCGATCAGCTCATTTAGTTCAAGAATCATGGGCGTGTGTGAGTACAAATTTTTCAAAACTAAGACAAAAATTAATTATTTAAATTAAAAGAATAACGTAACTAAGTCAAGATGATTTTATTGCTTTTACAAAAATTTTCGAGTCCATAAATCAAAGGCAGTTTTATTTCTTAAAAAATAAAATTAAAGGGCACTATCGAGTGGCTAATGATTTTTGCTTTGGAAAATGGACAGAATTAGGAGTTTCCTCTGCCGAATAACTTTTTTTTTTTATTATTTATTTTCTTCCGAGTGATGAAATGACATTTTATAAGCTTCACAAATTTTTCGACTGGTAGTCAAAAGTCTAATGACTGTGACTTATGAAATTTTTAAGAGTTCTTCAATGTCATAAAAAAAAAAAAAAATCAGTGACGAATGGTCATTATGGTCAAAAAATGTATGACACTGATAAAAATGTCATCTAAGAAAAGAGTCCTCCATTAAAAAATAAAATCATTTTGGTTGTCTTATATTCTACATATATCTGTTTTTTCATGTTAGTACTTGTATATCGGTTTTTTTAAGTATCTATTTCATATATAAACATATAGCTATGTGATACAAAATAAATCTATGGGATACATTCTAAAAATTTATATGATTTCTAGGTATTATTTAACACTTTAAATTTTGAAATGTATGCATATTTTATGTATAGAATACACATAGTACACATTTCTAAAAAATAAGCATAAAAATGGGTCATATAGCAAAATGACCTAATTTTAGGTTCAAATGTCCAATTTTTTAATGTTATAGCAATGACTAATACATAAATATTTATATCATTTGTAAAATATCATATAGCCAGCATAAAAATATATATATTTAGGACATAATTTAAAATTGGTATATAAACTTATGCATCAAGTATAAAAATATATATACGTAGTCATTTAGCTATAAAAAATAAAAAAATGGATATTTGTTAAAATAAAGTGTAAAAGAAGAAAAAGATATCAACCATAATTTCTTTATAAAAATAGGTATCAAATCTATTAAAAGCAAAAGTGGGTATCTATGTAAATATACTTTAAAAAGTGTGTACATGTCTTTTAGGGCTTTTGGTTATGGATACCCATTGGAGACTCCACCGAGAAAAGGACACAAATAAGACTAGTGGAGCTCCATTTGACAATTTTAGAACTAGTTTGTTAGATAATGATTTTAGGAGTAAAAAATGGGGCTCACAAGAGCAAGATGACTACAAATGCCCCAAGTCTAACCCCAAATATGACTTGACATGATCTTATTTGGATTTGACATATTTCCATACTTTATTGTAAAACTCATCTCTTTATCCTCTCTCACTATTTCTCTTTTTTGTCTCCATTTCTTTTGAAAATAAACTTCTCAAATCTGAATTCAAAACTACCTAAAATTCTCCAAAACCACCTTAAGCTTAATACTCTCATTTCTTGCCTCTCCATTTTCTTCGTCTTTTTTTTTTTTTCTCAAGGAACTTTGAAATACCTCTAATGGCTAAAACTTGTCCAATCAAAAGTAAAAAGTCGTCTTCTACAAAAATTCTAATATCGATATCATCAAAAAGAAAGAGAAATACACTGTCAAAGTCACCGACAAAAACTCTAGTATTGAAGCTTGATATCTCAAATGAAAATCCAGTCAATTTGAAGAGGAAAATGGCGAATATTGGTTTAATAAAGGAATAAAATGTTAATTTTATATTTAATAACAAAATCCCTTCTTTTGAGATTGTATGTTAAGAAAAAATCTATCTTGACTTCATCGACTGATATAATTTCTAATTTTGGTGAAAATTTCCACCTTTTTTGGGATTTTGTTGGTAGTATTATTATTAGTTTGGTATGAGTATTTGTTGTTAGTCATTAATGTACAGATTTTGACATGTGTTGGTTTTGTTGATAGTAGTTATGGACTGAATTCGTGTTAGACATTCCTTATTTTCATTCTGAGTAGAGGTCAAGATGATCTTGACTCAAACCATGCGATTCTTGACTATAGGCAAGATCTTTTTGACCTAGGGTCATATATCACTTGACCGTCACTTAATATTATTACTTTATTTAACTTTATATTTTGTTATCATTCAACTGGGACTGTGATATGTTTTTCATCAAGTATACTGAGAATCTGATATCCGAAAAGCTAATTACCAATACCACTATTGAAATGATGGAATCGTTCTATCATAGGCTTGCATGCAAGTTGTGTTATCATACATTACAAAATATAAAAACTATATCGAAACTCACTTATAAGAATGATCCAATTTAGGGAAGCAAATATAATATTTTATTTTAGCTACAGTTCAAACAATTACTTTTTTTTTGCTTGTGGTTGATATAAAATATATAGCTTTTAATAATATTTCTGGTATATTTGATGACTATCATTTTGCCAAAACTCCTCTATTTAATAAATATTTTAGTGAAATTCAGCATATTTGATAAATACCTTATTTATTACTACAAGTCAAGTAAAACTTGACTCTAGATCGAGAATATCTTGACTTCAAGTCAAATATTACTTGATCCAAGGTCAAAAAAAATTTTGAATTAACAAGCATATAAAATTATATTTAATTTTTTGATTAAAAAGATTGTGACCCCAGTTAAGAAAATCTTGACATGGGGTCAATACGTTCTTGACCTAATTAATGAATTAGAAAACAAAAGATAATAAAGTTTTTGACCCTAAATAAGAAATCTTGATATGAAATCAATAAGTTTCATTTTATAAATTTAAGAACACATCACATATAACATCATGACCAAATTTCATGTACACACTTCATGACCCCTATTAAAAATGTTGTTGACTCTAAGTCAAATCAAGCACTTCTTTCCTTAGGTCAATATCTTTTTTTCCTCGGGTTAAAAACGTCTTAACCCTCAAATCAATAATTTCTTACTCTCATTTAAAGAATTACTTTATCTTAAATTAATAACTTCTCACCCGTAATGCATGGGTTTCTTAATTCAAAATCAAAATCTTTTTGTCATGTTTTTATAGGGCAGTCTGAAGATTCACTAATCGTACTACAGAGTGGAATTAAATTGTGGCAAGTCTACTTGTTATACCTTGAATTACCACGGTATGAATACTTTTGCTTGACTGAGTCTCCCCTGATAGATTTAATATAATGTTGACTAAAGGTCAAGAAAATATTTACCTAAGATCAAGTTAGTCTTGATTGTATGCCAACATTAGTTTGATCTACCTCTTCAAGTCAATATAACATTGACCAAAAATCAAGGGGATCTTGACCTAAGGTCAAGTTAGTCTTGACCATACATGAAGATCAGTTTGAGCTACGTTGTCACAACGAGATCTACAAAGCATTAAGAAGATAATGAATATACCAAAATATGGATTTTTTTAACATAATAATACTTGGATCAGTATTATGGTCCACATTCAAATATTACTCACACAATATCAACCAAAAAAAAAATAAAAATCTTGAACAAAGCTTTAATACTTAACTTTAAAATCCAAATCTCCCTAATATAATCCAAAACTTTATTACTCATCTTTTAAATCCTTATCTTCAAATAGCTACAGGGCTTTTTATAAAAATGAAATTACAATGGCTTTTAGGAAATATTCATATTTTCCTGTAATTTACTTATATATAGGGCATTCCGTTGCATGAAACTAAACTAGTTTTAAGAAACTTTTATGGTTTTCTGTGATTTACTTACGTATAGAACATTCATATAATAGAAAACTAATTACAGGAAACTACAAAGATAAGTAAAAAAAAAATGTTTATTTTCTAAAATGCCACCGCATTTTCTAGCCCTTAAAGTATTTTAAAAAATATCCTAAATAGATCATACATAATTTTTATTATTTTTAAAATATCATAAATTTGGTAATAACTTTTAGAAAATAGGTATAAGTATCCAAAATCCTTAGTGAAATAGCCAAGTTTTGGCCTTCTTCAAAATAAGTGTCTGTTTTTCAAAATATTATAAAATTAAATGATATATCTATGGATATTATCAAATTTAAAAATAATTTACCAAGGACAAATATGGTAAGCTCAGTACATAAAATGAAGTTATATCAATGAATATATCAAGTGTAAAAACTGGCATATTCAATCATTTAACTATAAAAAAAAAAAAGAACATTCCTTTCAAAAAAAAAAACGAAAAACAAATATTTACCGAAATAAAATGTACAAAGAGAACAGTCACCCACTCTAATATCTGTTTGGCTTTTCCTCAGCTTTTTTTTCGAGGGACAGTTTGTTTTACTATCGATTTTCTGTTTTTAATTTATTTAAATATAATACATAACAAATTATTTTTATAACAGTTTCCTTACATTTTTTTTTTCACTAAAGTTTCCTTATATTTTATGCTATTGCGTTTTGCGTCAAATATGTCACATGGGTTAGGTTCGAGTTATTTATCATCATACCATGTCATGTTATGACTCCAAATTATTAAGCTTTTGTCCAATTGCACTCATCCTACAAGATTTTTAAAATGACATGGTATCTAGATACGACCCCGATAAAATAATGTATCATACAATAAAATTACTAGATAGTTTGTTTGTGGATTCATAATTTCACACTAGATTCTTTTTAATACAATTGGACAAAGCTTTTTCTACCCTTTAAAAAAAAAAAGAAAAGAAGTCAAGTCAAGCTGAGAGCAAGCAGAGGTCAACGGGTAAAAATGGGAAGGCCAATAAGCGGGGTGATCGACCCAATACATTTTGTTATTTTAACTTCCAAACATCATAGAGTGACCCAAAAAAAAAAAAAAAAGTGAAACAAATCCCAATCAACACTACTACACTAATCTAATTCTTTGGTCTACACATAGACTTTTAGGTCCTCCTCAAAGCTAGCCTA
This sequence comes from Parasponia andersonii, assembly GCA_002914805.1. Lineage (NCBI taxonomy): Eukaryota > Viridiplantae > Streptophyta > Magnoliopsida > Rosales > Cannabaceae > Trema > Trema andersonii. The sequence continues at coordinate 44,732 of JXTB01000349.1, read as the reverse complement.
TAACTACTCTAGTATTTTTTTTTTTTTTTCCGAAGATTTTTTTTTTAAAACTTCACCTTCTATGGTCTGTACCATTGCAATTTTTATTTCTATAAGTTGAACTATTGCAAAGTTGAACATAACATCAGTCAATAACAACTACATATATAGCTGTACATAGGCCTGTTTTGACCCAACAATTATTGCTGCAAGCTTCATTGCTATCAATATATTTTTCTCATTAAATTCATCNCCCCCCCCCCCCCCCCCCAACAAAAAAAAACACTAAATGAAAATTTAGGTTAGGACTTTTAGGACTTGATAACCCTTGTATTGTAGTGATTGCATTCTATATTAGCAGCTTTTTTTATTTGTGAAAATCTCTCTATTTTACGTTTTTATTTTTCGTTTCCCTTATTTTCACAACGAATGAGGTTTTAATTGATACTTCTACTTAGAATAAAACTGTTAATTATCCAAAAAGTTTAAATCAACCGCTAAATCAGAGAATAAACTGTATTTTCCTTTATAAGAAACTCGATGGAATCGGATCCTATAGGAACAGGTGGGAATCTGATGACAAAAGCATGTTGGATACCAAGTTAGAGTACTGCTGTTAATTATTCTTTTCTTCTACTCATAACTTAAAATCTGTAATTTTCTCATCACTCTAGATACTCTTGAGCAATAAAATATAGGCTGTTTGGACTAGTATAATGGTTTTAGTATAAAACAAGCAAAACCACTTAAAATTTATATATATATTGGGGGGCCTGTTTCTTTTATAATGGTAAATTTTTATTCGAGTATATCAAAGATGAGATGAAAAGCTCTCCGAAGCTCTATGTTAATTTTTGACACGTGGGAAGGATATGCATACTCCAGTTCGTTAATAATTGGTGCTTTTTTTTTTTTTTTTCCCTCGTTGAGTTGACAAAAACAATATAGGTGATGAAAGCAAGCAGGACACACCAAACCGAAATAAAAAGAAATATTTCATATATTATAATCACGGGACATAGAAATCAAATTATTATAGGAAAAAACAGGATATAGTAATTTTTGAAAAGAAATGGGATATAGTATTTGAGGGGATTCTAGTGTAGAAGGTGAGAAGGCTTTTCTCTTTGGTCTAATGGCTAACAAATAGGATGTTCATCTAACTCAATGTATATTTTTTTAGAAATTATTTCCGAGTATTTTTCAGAAATTATATTAAATCTAATTTTCATAAAACTTTTCAACTAATCCAATTTAATCTACAAATGTGCGGATTAGATTTATTTTAAACTAGTTACTTGGGTTAGTTAATAAACCCTTATAATTAAACTTTATGTTGTTTCAAACTTTTAATATGGCCTCGTTTGGCATTTTTTCTAGATTTTGCTTTCAACTTTTAAAAGTGGATAGAGTAAAAAGAGGATAAAAAGACATTTAGTAAGTTATTATTTTTTGTCAATAGATTTTAAAAGTTAATTGTAATTGCTATTTTAAGTAGAATTTGAGAAATATGATAACGGTTGCTTTTTAAAATTGATTCTATTGTTTTTCAAAATTGATTCTATTGTCAAAAATCATAATATAAATTATCTAAAATAATATTTTGTAGTACACATAATCTATAGTATACATGTTGATTTTAAATAGCACAATCATTTTATAAATTAAATTTGTCAAATGACTTACTCGCAACATGGCTACAGCAAAGTTGTGTCACAACATATAATACCAAACCGGACCTATTTGAAACATGGTAATAACTGCACTTTTCTTCAAAGTAAAATATTCAAAATTCAAAAAAAAAATTATAATGTCTAAAAAAAAGTATAAAGCATTTAACACCAAAAAGAAAAGTAATTTCAACTTTATTTTTAAGTGCAAAAGGTTATTTAATTATCCATATTTACGGTTCACGAATTATGATTCAGAGTACAATAGTTCTAAACTAAACGGACGTTACTTTAACATCTATGCCAAATTAATAATATTTGCAGCATCAGTGAGTTGCATAGGTCGATGGTGGGAGTTTATAGTCTTCAAAACGAAATTGTATGTTTCATTGTAATATATGTTAATTTATAGTCTTCAAAATGAAATTGTATGTACAATGTGATATATGTTATAAATTTCAATTAATCACAACATGATCCTCATATTGTTGTTTTCTATAATATCTCTCTATTAATTTACTTATTTTCAAGAGAAAAAAAGTGTTTGTAAAGCTCATCAAAATTATCGTATAGTATGAACTAGAAATAGAATACTACCTTCGTCGAGGAATGGCATTTTAGTTTAATTAAAAAATAAAAAAAGAAAAGAAAAAGAATACTACATCGGATGCCATTGCAGTTTTTTTTTTTTTTTTGAAAGGGTCATTGCAGTTACTATAGGTTAAATACATGAAATTAATTAAATTTTAAAATGGAAAAAGTGGATTAAAAACTCAATACTTAAATTCATCCTCTACAATCATAGTGTTGGTGTAATTCTTATCAGCTGTCCAGTGTCTCTGAACTGCTGACATTGTATCTACCAACCGTCCACATATCCTTGCTATCCCAACGTGCTTTTTACTTCAAGTCGGGTCGGAAAAGCGGGAGTAGCCACCTGCAAAGACTCTCCGATGCTTAAGTCAATTGTTTATCTCTGAGGCTGAGAAGCAAATGTTTAGTTTTTCTTTTTTTATGTCCATCTTCATCTTCTTTTTTCGATGGTGAAGCAAGGCTTATATACATGATCCTGGAACTGGGAGCTTTTTTCGGCTCTCAATCCCAGGATTGAGTATCTTTTCCCACCATGACTTACTCCAGAGATCACGGGTCGTGATTACCACGATTTCCCTTGCATCGTCATGGCCTGCTTTTCGCCGTTCCCTATGACTCGGGCCTATCGGGGGTGAGACTTTGACAAAATCCCGTTCTGTCAGGGCGATTTGCTCAATATGCGCACCTACCCAGGATTGCATTAAATATCTTGTCTGGGTCTGGAGCAGCGCATTGCCTCCCGTGGTCTTCTAATGGAAGACCCTCGAGGCTTCTAACCCCCAGCTATCGAGGCAAGAACTGGATTAGGCTGAACCGTTTAGGGTCTAGGATGAATTCGGCCTTGGCCTCGGACAGCCTATAGGCCCATGCGGTATCACATGTGACTCGCGTGACTTTTAAATGGTTACCATGGATACGCGTCGGATGGCGTGCCCTCTTTGTGACCTACTCTGTCACTTAATCGACCACGTGGTACGTGATCTAGGAATGGGCCCCACAACTACCCCTATTTCCCTATTTGATAGGCTTGCATCCATCAAATGGGGAAATCGTATCTCCAGCCCTTCAATGCAAGAGGTACACGTGGCCCCTAACCATCATTTCTTCTCAATTACCGACGCTGGTGTACGTTATCTCGTGTCATGATTCTTTTTAGATTTTTAAAATTCTAGTACTTCAGCCTGCCTCGCAGCGTTTCTTTCCAAGGGGACTTTTTGGCTCCCCCTCTATAAAATCCGCATTTACGCTCGTTTCTTACTTTACTAACATCTCCAAATCTTCTAACTTTCTAAAATCTTAGGGTTTTCGGCTTTTCCCTTTGCAAGAATCTTTTACTCCTTTTGATCGTATCCAGCACAATGACCTCGAACTAGAATCAGAAGCTCTGCCCCGTTGTGGATTCGGAGTTGGACTCACTAAGGAGGCAATTCTACTTTCTTGGCGGAGTTATATTACAAAGGGTCGAGGGCCCCGCGGATTGGTACCTTCGCCCCTCTGCCCCCAAAGGCTCTATCATCTTGGGAAGGAAGCACCTAGAATGGCTGCGGTTTTCCCTTCCTCCCCTAATCTATCAGTGCTTCGCTCTGACGGGGATTCACCCGATGCAGCTAAATGCTAACGGGTTCACGATCTTGATGGGGCTCTCTGCTATGTCAGTTCTCCTTAATGTGCATATTAACCTGGAGGTGGTCTTTTATACCTACAAGCTCACACTTATCCCCAAAAAGAGCTCCTACCCAACTTTCTATCTCCAGCTGCTCCCGGGACGCCATATTTTTTGGGGCTTGCCGAGGTCAGATAAGTAATGGGACTTCTACTCTAGGCTGTATGCTGTCGGAGGAGCGTGGTGCTCTCATTGGGTATACAGGGAGCGCTTCCAAGTTCCTTCGTTTTTTCTGCAAAGTAAGTACTAGGTTCTGATTTTTTTTTGGGCTATATACACCTTGTCCGTTATTGCTCATAATATCTTGCCTTGCGCAGCCTCTGTGGAGGAAAGTAGGTTTGAGCCGCAACTGTCGGCTGGGCGGCTCAAGGAGTTGGAGGGGATCGTCGTCTTTAGGTCCTCTGGTGATTGTCGACACATCCAAGCCGTCTTGAATCCCCAGGTGATGAACATGATGCCTAGGATGGTCTCATATCTTCTCTTCTCACTGGACAACTGGGTCATCACAAAATACCTGCGAAGCTAGCTTGATGCTTGGCTCTCAACCGGTTCCACTGGGATGAGCAGAGTCGTATTACCATAGTGGATCATCAGATCACAGCCTCGAGCCAGCTAGCGGGTCTCAATGACCTGGTGGCGCCGACCAACCACGAGTTCAAAGAGGCGGTGAGGCTCGTGGCCAAGGGGTGCGTCAGGCTTCGTAGAGAGGAAACCACTGCCTCCAAGAGGGTTAAGGGTGCGTTCATTTTTGCATCCTAGGGTTTCGTTGATCAGGTCATGGCTGCATTCTAACCACGTTGCTTGCTCTTTACAGGTTCTGATACAGGCCATTCGGCAGACCCTTCCCCAGTCAAAGGGAGTGCTGCTGTGCATAAGGCTCACTCCAAGGTCCCTGCTGGTCGGCGTCTGGTGGTGATCTCCTAGGATGAAGCCGGGGTTGCAGGGAGTTGTCATCCTAAGAACAGGCTTGGACGATGACCGGGAGGGCCTGTTCGCACCCGGTGGTGAAACACCTGTGGTCCCCTCTTTCGAGACGAACGGACCCTCGACTCGGGAGATGCCGGTCATAAAGGTTGTATACAGTAAGAGAGCGCCTTTGAGCCTGCCCGGGGAACCCGCTGCCCTGACCTCTTCTTCCCCCAACTCCAGTTTGAAGACAGGCACGTGGTTTGGCGCTGCCTGCCCCCGCGGGGAGATTGAAGTCTCGGCTATCTTCCCTTTCCTCGGTCCCGATGAAGCGGGGTCGCGAGGCCGACTCGTCCAAAGAGAAGGAAAGCCTGACGAGGAAGAGGGGCGAGGCTGCCCCCTCTTCTAACAAAGATGATGACGGGGCTACGCTGACCCTCATAAGGAGGAGAAGGTCTGCGCGCGGTGGCCCGTCAGGGGGGTTGGTCAAGACAAGACCGAAAAATCACATTCAGGCGGAGCTCCAAGGGGGTGGCACCGAAGCCACCGATATAGCAACAGTCATCGTGGCCTCTTCTACTGAGGATGCGCTGCCCCCTGCTGTCACCGAATGCGTGCTCGGCGATGCCCCGCCTCCTACCGTCCTCACCTCTGCCACTTCAGGAGCGTCCAAAGAAGCTACTGGAGTGCATCCAGTGGAGGGAGAAAGCATCCTCGTGGTTGGCGGGGTGGAGTCGCATTCCTCAGACGCGAACAATACCCAGAGGCAGAGTTCGAGCTGGAGGCACTCTCTCTGAAGAACATTGAGCTCATCGCTTGCCGCAGCAGGTCTAGCTTATCTGGCCGCCACTTCCATATTTTTCGGCATCCTTGCTGAAAATTAACCTTGCTTTCTTGTATCCTATAGCTAGCCGTCGTCTGGTCCTACTACTCCTCTCGCGTTAGGGAGCTAAACGCCCGTGCTGCAACGGCTGAGTGGAGCAAGGTCGCCCTTGCCACATTTAGGGCGAACTTCAACCTTTATCGAAGCCTGGATGAGTCTAGGGTCAGCAGCGTGGTGGCTCATGCTTTGAGCATCGAGAGGGTTAGGCGTGAGGAGCTGGTTGCCAAGTTGGCCGAAGCAGAGGCTGACAAGTTGGCTCAAGCCGAGGCCACCAGGCTGGCCCAAACAGAGCTCAGGGTCAAAGAGCAGGAGCTGCTAAACGCAGGGGCGGAGGTGGGACTGGCTTTTATTGCTCGCGACAGAGCTATCGACGATAACAAAGATGCGAGAAAAGCCCAGGTGAAAGCTAAACTGGAGGCCCATTCCCTGCAGTGTAGGCTCAATCGGTCGAACGAGGTAAATCGATATCTTTACTTGGGTCACAGAAAACTGATGGGAGCTCATGCGGAGTTGTCTCACAAGCACGATGAAGACTTGGCCGATATTAATATTCTTTTGACCAACTTATCGCACTAGCAAGCAGAGCTGAGGCTAGTGGCACTGAGGGACAGGCTGGCAGATGTGAAGAAGTTAAAGACAAGGTACCAAAGGCAAGTGGATATCCTTTCTGCAGAGAGTTACAGGTCTAGGTGGGAGAATAGAGAATTCGAGGGCCACACGGAGGTGGGAATGCTAGACCAGTTCGATGAGTAGAAAGGCATTGAGAGGGACCATTATTCCATCAGGCACTATATGCAGAAGTTGGGGGATAAGATTAACATTGTTTACCCTGCTGATGTGCTGAAGATGCTCGACGAAGAAAAAGACAGGCCCTCTACATCTACCTCTGTCGCCAAGGAGATTGTCCCCGCTTCCGGTCTGCCAAAGCAAGCTGTGGAGGTTCGGGGCGGTCGGCGTGGTCTTGGCGCCTTAACTAGCAGAGGGTCAGGCACGGTCTTTTTGTCTAGCGACGATTCTGACTCCGGTACACCGCCCTCTGCCGATGCCGGTCCAAGTGCCGAAGCTAGTAGCACTCCCCTCACCAGAGGTAACCGAAGCCTCTCACTTTTTTGCATATTTGTAAAGTACTAACTATGTTATGTAAAGCTGACCCTTGTTGTAAACACTTGTTTTGAATAATAGAAACAACGCATTTTTCTCACGTTTATTCCTCTCTTTTTTTTTTGTCTGCGTTCATGGTCAAGATCGGACATCATATACAATGCCATTCCCTTGTCGGCAGTGTGGCTGACCTCTGGATCTGGCTCAATCGTATATGATTTGGAGTTTTTAGTAAATTCCTTCCGTGCTATGATTGACAAGATTAGTTCTGAAGATCGGGATGTGAGTTCCAGCTCATCCGGCTTTGAGGATGTATAACCTTAGTTATGACTTGTCTTGGCAGAATTTGACCCGCGCATATGGCTAGACTTCTCCGACCTTAAATGGGAACGTGCCAGGAACCAGGTCTAGGTGTTGGTCGACCACTTCTTGGACCCGTCGCTGCAGAGGAAAAGGCCCGGGCTCGGCTCTTATTAGGAGCAAATAGGACGTTACCACTCCGATGTGTCCTTCCGAGTCCGTTCAAAACCTGCTTCTTACAAATAGAGCCTCCAGGTCTGCATTTCTGTCGACTATGCATTTTGTATTTTAGGTAATAATAAACAGAGTTTGATTTTGACTTCTGACTTCGTGCTTGGTTTTGCATTGGCCTACTTCCAACGGGTAGGCCCTAGCTCCATTCATTTCCAATATATGTGTAGCTAAGGCGTTTCCTAGGGAGAGTCAGATTCTAAAAGGTAGACCCTAGCCCCATTCGCCTTCATCTTATGCACAGCTAAGGTGCTCTGGGGAGGGTCTGCTTCCAACGGGTAGACCCTGGTCCTGCTTGTCTTTGTCTTGCACACAGCTATGGTGCTCTCTGGGAGGGTCTGCTTCTAACAGTCAGACCCTGGCCCTGCTTGCCATTGTCTCGCACGTAGCTAAGTTGCTTTGTGGGAGGGTTTGCTTCCAACGGGCAGAACCTAGCCCCCCTTGCCTTTGCCTCGGGCGCAGCTAAGGTGTTCTCGGGCCATCGACAAGCGTTTTATTGCACGATGTGATTCCCATAGTACGATTATTTTCAAGGTCTTCTGGAAAGTTTTCAGTTGCACAGCTCATTCCTCTTTGTACGTTTTCTCGGGTCATCGGCAAGCGTTTTATTGCACGAAATGATTCCCATAGTACGATCATTTTTGAGGTCTGCTAGCAAGTTTTTTTTTTTTTGGGTTGCACAGCTATTTCCTCTTCGTACATTTTCTCGGGTCATCGACAAGCGACGTGATCCCCACAGTACGATTTTTGATGAGGTCTACTAACAAGTATTTTATTGCTCAGCTCTTTTCTCTTTGTATATTTTCTCGGGTCGTCGGTAAGCGACGTAATCCCCGCAGTACGATTTTTGATAAGGTCTACTAGTAAGCATTTTACTACTTAGCTAATTCCTCTTCGTACGTTTTCTCAAGCAATCGGCAAGCATTTTATTACACGATGTGATTCCTATAGTATGATCATTTTTGAGGTCTGTTGGTAAGTTTTTTTTTTTTTGGGTTATGTAGCTCTTTCATCTTCGTACGTTTTCTCGGGTCATCGACGAGCGACGTGATCCCTGCAGTACGATTTTTGATGAGGTCTGCTGGCAAGCATTTTAATACTCTACTTTTTCCTCTTTGTACGTTTTCTCGGGTCGTCGACAAGAGATGTGATCCCCACAGTATGATTTTTGATGAGGTCTGCTGGCAAGCATTTTACTGCTTAGCTATTTCCTCTTCGTACGTTTTCTCAGGTCGTCGGCAAGCGACGTGATCCCCGCAGTACGATTTTTGATGAGTGAATAGTTCGTGGGGTCTGGTACTGGAGAAAACCCTTTTTCATAGCAATCCAAAGCATAAGTCCATGTGGCAGAAACCTTGACCTGTTTTAGAATTAAGCTGTTCAATAATACAAGCATTTACGGGTATTTCACAACATTTACATATATCTCACACGTGGTACTTTTTCAAGTATTGGGCATTCCACATGTCTGGTAGGCTCTTCCTGGTCTTGAGTTCTTTCAGGACGTATGTATCATTGTCAAGCACCTTGATCACCTCATAGGACCCGACCTAATTAGAGTCTAGCTTCGAGGAATTCCCCGTTCTGATCTTCAAGACCCAATCCCCAGCATTAAATCGACGAGCACTAACCTTCTTTGCATAGTAAGACCTAGCGTGCTGATGGTACGAGGCTAGGTGGACCAGGGCTATGTCCCTTGTTTCTTCTAGGAGGTCTGTGTTGCGGCTTAGCTGCTGCTCGTTCAGTGAGGCATCTCTTACCACTTCAGAGTGAAGGATCGAGAGGCCAATCTCGGTCGAGATCACAACCTCCGACCCGTAGACCATGGCGAATGGTATTCTTCCCGTTGACCTCCGCTCTATGGTTCGATGGGCCCACACGACGGCCAATAGCTCTTCTAACTACATGCCTTTAGCCTCCTACAAGTTCTTTTTAATGTTGCTGAATATGGCTTTGTTCGTTACTTCTGCTTGGCCGTCCCCCTGAAAGTAGTTTACAGATGAGAAACTGAGTCTTAAATCATACAACTCACACAGCTTCTTAAGCTTAGCGTTCTGGAATTGCGCGCCATGATCAGCATGTATCTATTTCGGTATTCCGCATCGGCAGATTATGTTTTTCCAAATGAAGTTAATTGTGTCTGCCTTATTAATGGTCACGTAGGCTTTAGTCTCTACCCATTTGGTGAAATAATCAGTGGCCAGCAAGACATACCTTCTTCCCTTTGGACTTCTAGGGAGCTCTCTGATAATGTCCAGGCCTCATTTAGTGAACGGCCAAGGAGTTATGTTCAAATGGAGCACTTTCACGGGGTGGTGCCTCATAGGGGCGAACCTCTGGCACTTGTCACACTTCTTGAAAAATTGGGCTACCTCGGTCATCATGTATGGCCAGAAGTATCTAGCCGTCAAGGCCTTATGGGCGAGGCTACGTCCGCCAGAGTGGTTGCCGCATGCTCCCTCGTGGATTTCCTCCATTAGCTTCTGTGCCTTGATAGGACCTACGCATCTCAACATTGGTCCTATCGTTGATCTCTTATACAGTCGTCCCCCCACCATCGAATATTTAGTAGCCTTCAGTCTGATCGACCTCACTTCTTGAGGGTCCGCAGGTAGGTTCCCCAATGCCAAGTATTAGGTGATGGGTTTCATCTGCCCCTCGTTTGCAGAGTCAGTTGCAAACACATGGCGTGCGGGAGTCTCCGAAGGGTCCCTCGTGTTCTCGCCCTCTAGCAGAATCTCAGTGTGTCTGGTCATCCCCCCGATCAATGCGCTTTTAGCTAGCTCATCGGCCTTTTGGTTCATCTCTTTGGGTATTTGTTCGATATCGAAACTGCTAAAGCGGGCTTTCACCCCCATTACCTTAGAGAAGTATCTGTGTAATCTTGTCTCTTTTACTTCGAAGTCTCCCCTGACCTGACCCACGATCAGTTGCGAGTCGGTCTTTATTGCAATGCTCTATACTTCGAAGTGTAGAGACAGCTCAAGTTCTTGCAGCAGCGCCTAATACTCTGCCTCGTTGTCCATTGCCTGGAAACTGAGCCTCAAAGCTTTCTCTACCCTGAGTCCTGCTAGGGTCTGCAGGATTATTCCGATACCTGACCCCGAGATGTTCATAGATCCGTCAGTGTAGAGGGTCTAGGCTGAAGGGATGTAAGGTGGAGGCGTCTGAAGTAGGTCGTGTGGCTCGCCGAAGGATTGGATTTCCACTAGGAAGTCCGCCATGACTTGTCCTTTCTTCGCCACTCGAGGCCGATACTCGATGTCATATATCCCAAGTTTGATGGCCCACTTGGTTAGTTGTCCCGATAAATCTGGTTTGGCTAAGATTTGCCAGATGAGGAAATCCGTATATATCGTTACCGAGTATGCCTTGAAGTATTGCCTGAATCTTTTTTTAGCGTTGACCAGAGCCAGGACTAGTTTCTCTGCCATATTATATCGCGTCTCGGCGTCCAGGAGCATGCGGCTTGCGTAAAACACTGGTTTCTGCTTGCTATCTTTCTCGATGAATAGTACGACACTGATCGCTACTTTGGACACTGCCAAATAAGTGTATAGGCGCTGCCCCTTTGTTGGGGAAGCCAAGATAGGCGGATGACTTAAGTATAGCTTGAGCTCTGCCAATGCCATGTCCTGTTCCTTATCCCAGACGATAGTGGAGCTTCTCTTTATACACTAGAAGAAAGGCTTACACCGGTCAGACATCTTGGAGATAAATCGGCTAAGAGCGGCTATCTTCTCGGTTAGGCGCTGGACCTCCCGAATGGGTCGGGCTGGCCTCAATATCCATTCTACTCACGATGTGCCCCAGGAACTGGCCAGAGGACACCCCGAATGCGCATTTCTTGGGGTTCAGATGCATCCGGTATTACCTCAGAATCTGGAAACATTCGTCTAAATGTCCCAGATGGCCTGAAGCTTCTTTACTCTTTACGACCATGTCATCGATGTAGACTTCCATAGTCTTCTCTAGTAGCTCGGCGAACATTTTATTCATGAGTCTCTGGTAGGTCGCCCCCGCATCCTTCAAGTCAAAAGGCATGCGTCGGTAACAGTAAAAAAATCACTCTGTAATGAATACCGTGTGGATCTGGTCCTCCTCATGCAGAGGGATCTGGTTGTATCCAGAGTAAGCATCTAGGAAGCTCATTCCGTCGAATCCAGCCGTCACATCGACCATTTGGTCAATCCTTGGCAAGGGGAAACTGTCCTTCGGGTAGGCCTTGTTTAGTTTGGTGGAGTCTATACAAGTACAGTCATCTCCGATTTTCTTCTTCACCACCACAGGGTTGGACACCCAACATGGGTATACGCATTCCATGATCAAGCCATTTTCCAGTAGCGTCTCTACCTTCTTGTTGTTTGCCCTATTTTTTTCCGGCGTGAACCTTTAGGGCCTCTGCCTGATCGGAGGGAAATTATGGTCTGCATTTAACCGATGGCAGGCATGTGTAGGATTTATCCCAGGTATGTCATCGTGGGACCATGCGAAGACATCTCTATTCTGCCTAAGAAACCCTAATAGCTCGCTCCTTTCTTCCTCGGGTAGCAGGGCCCCGATTAAGAATACCTTCGTTGATTCTGCTTCTTTCAAAGGGACTGCTACCAGCTCCTCAATTGTGGATTCTGGCCCGTCAGACTCCTCCTCGATCCGCTTCATGTATGCTGGCAAGCGGTCCTTTGATTGCTATCTGTCCCCTGTCGAGGCGCTCGCACTCACGTCGGCTCCTCTCAGGGCAGTTGAAAATATTTTCTCATGGAGGCTTGGTCTCCTTTGATATCTATTGTATAAGTACCGTCCTTTGATAGATATCTTAAGACCTGGTAGATAGTGGAGGCAACCCAATGCATAGCGTGGATCCACCCTCTCCCTATGATGACGTTGAAGGAGGACTGGCAGTCGATGACGACGAAGTCCACGTCCAATCACCTCTCTGTCGTGCAGACCTTCAGAGTCACAACACTTAAGGGGATGACCTTAGTACTATTGAAGGCGAATAGTGGCTGACAGGTTGGCTTGAGTGTATTTCGATCCAAGCCCATGCTCTCTAATGTGCTGAGGAACAGGACGTCGACGATACTCCCGCTGTCGACCAGGATCCTTCCGACCAACGTGGAGTCGATTTGCAGCTTAATCACCAAGGGGTCGTCATGGGACAGATGCACCGTGGACAAGTCTTGCTGGGTGAAAGCGATAGGGGCGGTTGAGGCGTAGCTTTTCTCATCGCCAGGTGGTTCACGAAGTGGCCCATTCCCTTCAGGCACTTCACCCTTTCCTCGGTCTTTTTTTTTGGCATTTTTCCCTCTCTTCCTGACCCTGGGTCAGCTCTAGTCTGCTTGTGATGGTCAGCACTATCCTCAGAGCTTACTCTCCTGACCTGGAAGCCTGTGTCTGCTTGCCTTTTTCGGGCCTGGGAGCGTCTTCCTTTAACTGGCTTCTGCCGGTCTTCACGTACTGCTTCAACTTGCCGGCATAGATTACCATCATAACATATGCATAAAAGATACAACAGTTGATGGTGTCATGCCCGTGATTTTGTGAAATTAGCAGTATCTGTTCCTATTTTTTATGTTCTCAGGAACACCGGACTTGGGCGGGTCTTTGAAAATGCCTCTATTCCTGTTCTGGAGGTAGATCACATCGATCGGCGTGTTAAACTCGTATTTCGGCAGCGGATCGTTAGACGTCTTCCTCCTCTTATTGTCTACTTGACCGCCTTGGGTAGGGGCTCCCTATTTCGGAGTTAGCCCTTAGTCTGGCGCATGCTTCTTTATTCCTTGTAGGGCTGGGGTTTGCGCTGGTGCTGTTGTTATCACGGCAGAGGTCTTGGGCATTTTTTGGTAGTTTTCCAACACTTTGAATACCCATTCTGACCTCGCCTGGATATCTGCCATATCGTATGGTAAGTTCAAAAGTAGATGGTCCGATAGCATCGATCCCGGCTGTAGGCCCCTGACGAACAAGCTCATGGCTTGGGCCGAGTCGGTATTATGCACTAGTGATATCACCTACAGGAAATGCGACAAGTATTCTCTCGGAGACTCGTTCGCAGTTTGTTTCAACTGGTCAAGGTCTCGCATGGTTTTCTGCTACCTCCGGGTGCCCACGTATTGCTTGAAGAAAAGTTTACAGAAATCTTTGAACTTGTTTATAGACTTCTCTGGGAGTTATCTAAACCATAATAGGGCCAGCCCCGCCAGGGTTATGGAGAAGATTCTGCAGGTCACAGTCTCATCCCTAGTTTCCAAAGCTATCTTCAGCTGAAAGTGGTATATGTGATCAAGGGAGTCGGTCTTTCCCTCGAATGGTCTGAAGGTTGGAGTAGTAAAGTCTTTCGGCTTGGGCTCCAGCTGGATCCAGTCGGCGAAGACTGTCCGGTTGATCCCTCGCATGGTTTACTCTGCCAGATCATCGAGGGTCTGGCTGTGATGGGTCCCGAGCCTCTTACTCAGTTCTACCATTATTTCTTGTTTTCAGTTGGGAAGTACACCTTCCGGGCTTTCTTGGTGTCTTCGGTCTACCGTCGCTCTAGTTCTAAAAGGCCTTGTCTGGCTTTGTCGCTCTCCCTGCATCCGCGATCTAGATGGGGTGGGAACTTCCTTCGGCGGTTTGCCCCCAGATTCTTGTTGGACCTCTTCGTCAAAGTCTTTTCTTCGCCCGCTCCTGGCTTCGCTTGCTAGCAATCCTTCGAGGCGAGCGTTATCTCTACGTACTTCCGCGACTTCATCTTTTAAACCCAGGACGGCCTCGTGGACCATCTCTGCCTTCCAGTTTGCTTATGCCAGGACAACAAGCATTTGGTCTAGCTTTTATTCCAGACCCGGTCGTGTTTCCTGGAAGCTCCCTTCGGCGTCAGGACGTGTGCTCCTGGTTGTCATTCTCGAGGGTACTATCATCCGACGTTATATGGCCTTTTGTTCGGGGAGAGCGCGATCGTGAGACTCCTAATTTTTCTCTCACGCTCAACATTTTACACAGACGGTGCCAAATTGTTGGTGCGATTCTTACCAGCTGTCCACGTGTCTCTGAACTGTTGACGTTGTATCTACCAACTATCTACGTATCCTTGCTATCCCAGCGTGCTTTTTACTTCAGATCGGGTCGAAGAGGCGGGGGTGGCCACCTGCAAAGACTCTCCGATGCTTAAGTCAGTTATTTATCCCTGAGGCTGAGAAGCAAAGGTTTAGTTTTTCTTTTTTTTTTTTATGTCCATCTTCATCTTCTTTTTTCGATGGTGAAGCAAGGCTTATATATATGATCCTAAAATGGGGAGTTTTTTTCGGCTTTCAATCTCAGGATTGAGTATTTTTTCTCTTCATGACTTATTCCAGAGATCACGAGCCGTGATTACTGTGATTTCTCTTACATTGTCGTGGCCTGCTTTTTGCCGTCCTCTACGACTCGGGCCTGTCGGGGACGAGATTTTGACAAACCGCCGTTTTGTCAGAACGGTTTGCCCAATGTACGTACCTACCCAGAATCGCATTCGTTGCCTCCTGTAGTCTTCTGGTGGAGGATCCTCGAGGTTTCTGACCGAAAGCTGTCGAGGCAAGAATTGGATTGGGCCGAACTATCTAGGGTCTGGGATAGATTCGACTCTGACTTTGGATAGTCCATGGGCCTATGCGATATCACGTGTGACTTTTAAATAGTTATCTTGGACACACACTAAATGGCGTGCTCCCTCTGTGAACTGATCTTCTTAATCAACCACGTACACCACGTAGTAAGTGACGTAGGAACGGGCTTCACGTATAGTGGAGGGCACCTCGTTGGAAATATACAATGCATTTATTACTCTATACCGACAGTACGGTAAGAGCTTTGAATTGAATTCATTAGAATTTCATTTCGTTTCGTTTTTTAGGATTTATTAATAGTTGTTTTTTTTATGGAGATTTATCAATAATTGTTGCCCATATATATTTTTTAAAAAAACAATATATTGTTTAATTAAGTGACATTTATTTCACTAAAGTTAGATGAAAAGTACACCTGCTAGTGTGCAATCACTAACAAATTGCTGAATTGGTGTTTATATTCAAAAATAAAAGTAGCACAAAAAGTTTTAGAACTGCTAAAATAAAATAAAATAAACTTATTTTTTCTATGTATTCACCACGTATATATGTATCTGGCATTGATTTACAAGTGTACACCACACCTGGAATATTTGTTTTAAAGTTCTAACCATTATATTATAGTACAAAAAATTCAAATAACAACTTTTTAACTTTTAAATATAATTCACTATTTATTGCTTTCTCTTTCTAAAAATTAATCAGTGAGTTAATGCCAGCGGGCTCATATCCTAGGAAGAGCATTATTGAATTTATTACGTAGATGTGAGCAGCAAGACAATTAGAGTACAATAGACTTCAATTCCAATTATTAATCTGTTTAATCATTCTTGCTGTTTTTCGACTTTTTCTTTTATTTTTAATTTTTGGTATGAAGTAAAGAGAGAGAGACTTAGGCATAGATGATATAAGATTCTTGGGGTTAGGTGCTTGATATAATGACAAATGGCATAGCTCGTGTTATGATAAGGTTTGGTTGCATTTTGATGATTATTAGGAGAATAATAGAAATAATTACTTACTTACACGAACGCAACTTTCAAATTTCAATGATAATTATTTTTAATATTAACAAGCAAATAAGAAACGGTAAAATTGTTTGTTATGCAAATTAGAGTAGGATAAGGTATATTGTTTGCTTGTGTTTTTGGAAGATTGTTGTTTTGTATAGCATTACATTTTTGAAACAATATATCCCTTAAAAAATTATAAAACAATTTAAAATAAAAGACACATGTTAGATAAGCCTTATAAACAAATTAAGTTTAAAGTTAGTACATATTATGAACATTTTCACTAAAAGAATAAATAAAAATCACTTGATTTTATTTTCATTTTCGGTTTAACGGTGATGCGAAACTAATTAAATGAATTCATTCGACATAAGGGGGAAAAATGAAAACTAGGAATGTGAATGGGGCAAAATGTTGTTGCTATTTAGTATAAACTGTTTTTTGTTACTAGATTACATTACTCCAAAATTCCAAATTAATTATTGAATTAAGAAAAGAAAGCATTAGATTGCACCATTAACAAGTTGTTGTCAAGTCCCCAAAACAATAATTAATATTGTTTAGTTTATATTAGAATAGTTACCTTGTTTGGATCATTTGCTAATGTGCTTCCAAATGGAGAAAGGAACAAGTATTCAATGAAATTTATAATTATTCATCTATTAATTTATTTCCTACTTTGGGACGGAGAAGGGGGATCCTATAGCTTTTAATAGGGTTCCAATATATAAATTAGTTGCATCTAAAAAATAAAAATAGAAACAATAAATTGATTTTGCTTGGTCCCAGAACAAAGGTGGTCCTAGCTAGATATCGGGCCTCAAGGGCCATGGTTAATGTAAAACCAATGCATGAGGTCACATTGTCTTTATTATTGTGCTACAAGAAATTGTATTTATTATTGTACTCACAAAAACAAAACTGTCATATATATTTTTTAAGGCGTGAAGGTCAAATTGTTAACGTTATTTGGGTGTGGAGGAAAAGACAACAACATCAATTTTGTCGTTTTTAATGGTACAGACAAAATTTTTGGACTAACCACGAGATACATAAGTAATATATTTTTTTCCCCTTTTTTTTTCCTTTACTTTTTGCTAATATATAGAATATGTACCTACATATTTTTCAAGTAAGAAGGTAAACATGTTGGATAACATTTATTTATTTTACGAATTTAATTACTCTAGTTGAAATAATGTGAGAAGTTTAATTACTCTAGTTAATGTTCAGATGAAAAGGTATCAACTGGAGTAATTAAACTTCACACGTTATTTTAACTATTGCTAAAATTCGGACATTATACGAGAATACTATATAATTTTTATTTTGTGTATTTTCCTCTAGTTATTTTTTATTAAAACAAGGAAAAAAAGTGACAAATTAAATAAGATGCTAGTTTCAATTCAGGTTCAAAACTTTGTTTTGATTTTTGTTTTCTTTTTTTTTTTATATGAGAAATTATAATCTAAAGTGGTAGTTCTAAACTTCGATGTACGTTAAGAAAATGAACTTGGATGAATACAATGGTGCATTACCACATCAAATGTTATCAGAATTTGAATTAACTTTAGTTACTCTCTTTCTTTGAAATCTTCCATTCGTCTCTATAACCTCCAATACTATTTTGTGATCCTAAAGATTTCCTCTCCAATATGATTTAAATTTCATTTTGTTTTTAACTTTGTGTTATAGTCATTAATTTCGTGTGAATATAGTAATTATAATCGTTTATTCCCATATGAGTTTATATTCATGTGAAGTAAGTTTATTTTTATTATTGTCGTGAAAGCTTATTATCTCTAATCCGGTAGAATGAAGATTGTGTAGTAGTACGCATTTTTCTTTAATTTGTAATAAGTATAGATCATTAGTTAAGTCCTATTGTAAAAAAAAGTTCCAACATCCAAGTGTAAAACAACCTCAAAATCTCAGTAATAAATTTATTTTATTATTTTTTTTTAATGAGAAAACTTCACGAGCTGATTTTGTATTATATATATATATATATTTTACCAAATTTCCTATTTTGTTTTTAAAAAAATATGAGAAAACTCATTTGAAGTTGATTTTTTGTTATAAAAAGTCTTATTATTTAACGAATTTTGAAATTCGACTTTCTGGTATCATTAAAATTATAAAAATCAATAAAAATGATAAAACTATCCTTATTAAATGATAGGTTTTGTTTTAAAACATATTTAAAATTTTCTATGCTAATTTAGTAGTTTTTAAAGAACATTTTAATTTTTTAAATGATGTCATTCGTGATAAGAAAGTTTTTAGAAAATAGATTCAAATGCAAAGTAAAAATGAAATATAAATCTAATTTTACTATCCACAAAGATAATTTTGTCATTTTTGTTAACTTTCTCAATTTAGTTTAGGAGATTATAGATACATCTCATTTTTGCATAAAGATTTAATTAAAATGACTAAAATAGATAATTTAAAAAAGAAAAAAAAATAATAGGCATCCCATATTCGCATCTTTCCCTCTTTTTCAATTCTGCAAGGGTTGTTCTCATTCTAATTTTCTTTCCATCTTTTGCTTTTTTTTTTTTTTTCTTTTTCTTCTTTTGCATCATTTTTTTCTTTAAATATACAAATATTTATTTTCTATCAAAATTAAAATTTTGTTTATAAACATATCATTATGTGTATTTATACATATATTCAATCTCATATAATATCTTCTTTTTCTGAACTTGATTTAAGTTTATACTTAACAACTGTACTACCTATATTTATATTTATGATTTTTCGAAAAAATTTCAAGCATATTAGAATTCATTTTCGCTTTTAATCATTTGTTTCTTTCATAATTTTATTTAATATATTCATTATAAGATTATAAATTACCAATTCATTTTAGTTGATGAAAAAGTTGGGTTTAGAGGATATTTATGGTGCTTTTAACATGACTTTTAAAATCTTGTCTTGATTTATCATTTTGTTTATTGTAGGGGCACCTTAAGATTAATAACAGGTGCAAATATAGCTCATTTTTAAGTTGGATTTCAAAATAGTAAAATTATAAGATTTTTCGTAATAAAAAATTAAATTCAAAATTTTTTTCCATATTTTTTAAAATAGGTTTTCTGGAAAAAAAGAAGGTTAAAATATAAGGTTATTTTTTAAGTTTTTTTTTGAAAAGAAAGAAAGAAAAAATATAAACAAAAGTGAAAATTTATTTAAAAAGAAAAGAAAGGTAAAAAAGAGAGGGAAAAGAGAAGCGAGAAAGTAAAAAAGAAAAGGAAAAAAAATCACCTGATTTGAAAAAAATTGAAATGGTTATACAGATCAGCTACGTGGCAAAATTGAGTGGCGAGTTGCTTCTTTTTTTTTTCAAATTTTTTTTAAAAAAAAGAAAACAGAATATTCAAACATTGCGTGCTGGCAGAGGCATTGGTCCACGCCTCCACATAAGGGGAAAAAAAAGAAATTTAAAAAGAAAAAGAGAATAAAAAATCAAAATAAAAAGAAAATAAAATTTGGTTTATAAATTTTCGAGAAGAGAAGAATAATTTGGGGTCTTGCCCACGCGGAAATGTAGAGAGAAGGAAGAAAAAAAAAAAAAAACGAAGCAAAGAGACAAGAAAGACCATTAATGGCGAGCGCTTATACAAAGAAGAAGAGGGTCATTTCTTTTTTTTTTTTTTTCTTCGATGAATGAATGAATGAATATATCTGTATCTATCTCTATATCCAGGTAATAATACTACCCTTTGATTTTTTTAAAATTTTTTTTTGGGGGGTTTGTGGTTCGGGTTTTGGTTTGTTTTTACTTCTGTTTCTTTTTCGAGATTGTAATCTGAAACCCCTTTTTGTATTTTTTCGCTAATTTGGAGGGAACACGAGTTTTTATTGTTTGAATTGGTGGTTTCTGGGGACATTTCGCTTGGAAATCTCAACTGGGTATCTGGGTTTTTGGTCTCTTCTCTTTTCTGTTTTTGTTTTTTCTTTTGATTATATTTAGTATCTGGTTTTGGAGGCTCGATATGAGTTTGTTTTTATATATGTATATATATATATCTATATATACACACGTGTGTGTGTGTGTAAATGGTTTGATATAGCCTTATTATATTTTGATTTTATCGCATTCTTCATTATTTTAAGTGGGAAAGATTGCTTTTTTCACAAGACCCAGTCTTGCATTGCTTGCCATTGATAGGTTTCGCTCTTTGTTGAGTGTCATGTTTGGATTTAGATTGACGGATCGTACGATTATTAAGGTAGTCTTTGGGCAAATCTAGTTTTGTGTTTGGTCAGTTGATGGGAATTTGAAATGGGATTTTTGTGTGTGTGGTATTGTGCTTTAATTTTGTGTTTTTGAAGGTCGATGTGTTTCGAAAAGATGTGGTTTTTCGATTGCTAAAGGGGATTTGGGTGTATTTGTATGTGATTTCTTTGATTGTTAGTTCGAATAAGAAGTGTTTTTAGTGAAGCCCACGTTTGAATCGATGAAATCCTTATTTTCCCTGATTTGGTTCGGTATGTAGGAGAACCGGGTGAGTGTTTGATGATGGAAGATTTCGAATGGGATTGTCTTATTTTGTTTTCACATGATCTTCTTTTGAATTGGGCTGGTCATTGTTATTTTGTTTATGATTTTTCTCTCTTTCTTCTTCTTCTTCTTTATTGTTTCTTCCTAATATAATGTTTATTGAAAGCAATTGATGTTTACATTGGAAGCTTAAATTTCTGATTATTCCTTCCATTCCTTTATTTCTGTTGATTTGATTTTAAACCAAAATGGGGTCTTGATTGAGAAAACCAGAAATGCTTTTGGGAATCAAACTTAAAAGGCCTTACTTACTTCAATTACCGTAATAATCTTACATTGACAACTTTTGAATGCTCATGTTGTATTCTTAAGTTAAAAGCTAGTACATTTACATACTAATACATTGCTGTGGGAAATTTATCATCTTCTGGTAATAAAGATTCTATGCATATGTTGATAATATAAGGTCCGGCAACTTTGAAATATTCAAGGCTCAACAACACAGCATTCAGTTTACTGGAGATTACCATTTTGTTTATGAAAATTGAAATAGTACTTTTTCAAATCTTTGTTGAATTATAGATGTAGGTACAATATTATGTTTCAGCAGACTTTGAAGACTAATTTTGCAAGCAGAGAAACTAGACAGTTCAAAGTTCTCATGTGTTAGTCCTTTCTAGATTATGATTTTTTTCTGGAGTGCATTGAGCAGAAAAATAAATAGCACATACGATTTTGTGAATATATTGTCTTTAAGATTGCTTCTTAAGTTTTCTTTTTTCCATCTGGACTTGGCTTGGCCAATATGGTTTGTTAATTTGATTTTCTTATTCATTATTCACCTCATTTTGACAGGCCTTGTGTATGCTTAGAAATTGAGAGTGGAATGAATTGGGTGTAGATTTCAGTAAGAATTCTATATTTCTGAACTAGGAAGACCATTAGATATCAATTGTCAATGGCTCCTGGAGGTGGCACTTTCAAGGAAGTTCTTGAGTTCCACAGCACAATTTCAGAGTATGATGTAGCAGTAAAATCAGAGTCTTCAAGCACAGTTGCAAAGACAACCACTAATTTGGGTGGAAAAAATGGAGTTTATTCCACCAATGGTGTGCATGAGCTACTCGAATGCCCAGTTTGCACAAGTTTGATGTATCCCCCAATCCATCAGGTGTTTTTACAATTTGCAGTTCGCATAGTTGAATCTCACTGCTCGAATCTTTTATTGCACACTCCGTTTAAGCAATTAAATGAAATTCAAACCATTTCTTCTTGATAGCTTCAAAAGCGTAACTAGCTTTTATAAATCTTTAACTCCTTTTTCTTTATAAGATGAATGATTTGTACCATTATGCTGATGATTTGTGTACCAGAGGAAGTTGATTTTACAATACGATCTAACATTATTTTTTATGATAAAATGGAAGTTTATTCATCAAATCTTAAATATGTAATTATTTTGATGCTTAGAGAGGATTCCTGTTGTAGAACAAATGGTGAAATGTTATTCTCATAAGCTGTTTATTGAGGTGTATGGTTTTGGATGTGGAGTGGAATTTCATTTTGCTTCAATCCTTCTTGTTTCAAAGTACAGGTTATATATGACTTGCCGAGTTAAATAATTTCAAATGGGATTTTTGGAGTGTTCTGGAATGTTGATAAGGACCTCTAATCTTACCATGTAAACACCCATTCATGACACATTATTTAAAATTTTGATTTTCTTTACCTTCAATTGATCTTAATTCAAAACTGGAGTCAAACTGTATGTCCTGACCACTTTACTCCTTTATCAGTACTAAAGTAGTGATATTTTCTTGTCGTGTGTATCATTCTGACTAGTTTTTTTTTTTTTTTTCGGTCCAAATTCTACTCTTGTAGTGTCCAAATGGCCACACTTTATGTTCAAATTGCAAGGTTAGAGTGCATAATTGCTGCCCAACTTGCCGCTATGATCTCGGAAATATAAGATGTTTGGCTTTGGAGAAAGTTGCTGAATCATTGGAACTACCTTGCACATACCAGAGTTTTGGTTGTCATGATATTTTTCCATACTATAGCAAGCTCAAGCATGAGCAACACTGTCGATTCCGTCCATACAATTGCCCTTATGCAGGATCTGAGTGCTCTATCACGGGTGATATCCCAACCCTTGTTGCGCATCTAAAGGATGATCACAAGGTTGATATGCATGATGGTTGTACTTTCAATCATCGATATGTCAAATCAAATCCACATGAAGTTGAAAATGCTACTTGGATGCTGACGGTAGGGTTCATTTGTTAATTATTATTTCTACTATGCATAATCTGTTTCATTTTGTTTTATTTATTTGGATTGGCAGTGAAATGAGTTAATCCATGGTTTTATGAGGGATTTTATAGGGCTTCTATTGAGGAATAAGCTTAGTTTGTACTAGGCTTGCAAATTTAGTCATGATTGTCTCTTTTCACTTTGATGCATGCTGGGTTGGAATTATGACTCCCCAATGAAGAAAAACCATATAAAGACCAAGTCAGTTAGGCATGCTGTGTTCACTAAATCTTGATATAACTTATAATTTGTTGCTTTATGTGTCAAAATTATTTGGATTGCAGTTAAATATCTCATGAGGGAGTCGATGATTTCATATAGTTGTAATGGAAGCTATGCGAAGTCTTTTTCCATTGCATTCACATCTAAGTACTAGCTTAAATTTAAAATCAGATTTTAGTAATTGTGAATTCAAGTATAAGCTTAAATTTAAAATAGACTGAATGTGTATTCTTTTCTTCCAGTTTTACGCAATTTCAGTTCCCTCAAAACAAGAATCAAATGATATCTTGAAATTTTTATCTTCACTTGCAGGTCTTTAACTGTTTTGGGAGACAATTCTGTTTGCATTTCGAGGCCTTTCAGATGGGTACGGCTCCAGTCTACATGGCCTTCTTAAGATTCATGGGTGATGACAATGATGCCAAGAAATTCAGCTACAGCTTGGAAGTTGGTGCGAATGGTCGTAAGCTAATATGGCAAGGAATTCCAAGGAGCATTCGTGACAGTCACAGGAAAGTTCGTGACAGCCAGGATGGCCTCATTATTCAGAGGAATTTGGCTCTCTATTTCTCTGGCGGAGACAGGCAAGAACTAAAGTTAAGGGTCACAGGCCGTATATGGAAAGAGGAATGAGCTCCTGGCAAGGTGGTCGATATTCAGGTACATGTACAGTTAACTGATATTATGAGATTGGCTAGGTTCTCCCATTAGAGTTTGCTTTCGTGCTCGGGCTTCCATTTTGGCTAGTTTGAAACTTGAAAGTGAGGGAAGGAAATTCAAATTGATCCCTTGGGTTTGGATGATAGGGAATGCAGCAGAATACACGAGTTATTACACTTCTTATTTGTAGGTCTCTTTACCTTCAAGACACAGAAAAACTTGTCCTTAGCTCCAATGTGTGTCTTGATGGGCCTGTGTAGTACCTATGATTTGCTTCTGTATGGTGTGGTCATCAAAATCCTTTGGCCTGAAATTGACAGAATTCTTATGGAATGGGTTTCTTACCCTTTTTGTCTGTAAAATTCATCAAACTTTAAAAAAGTTGCATTGTTTTTTTTTTTTTCCCAATTAGTTGCATAAGGTTTAAGGATGGTATTTTGTCTCCTGACAATTGAGTTACAGACTGGCAAATTCCAAATTTTATGCCCAGACTGAGACAGATGGGATGTAAATGCAGGTGGGACAAATGGGTCTTGAATTTAGTAGTTCTATTAGAATATACTTGCTCATGGACATGACTCATTAAAGGGTCTTTTTTTCTTTCTTTTTTTGGTTTATGTATTAGAAAAATGAAATTAATTACTAAAATTGTATATTTCAATGGGAATTAGTTATTAAAAATATTAAGTCTGGACTTCTGACCATTCGCATAAAGTCTTAATAATTAAGTAAGCTTTCAATGCAGGTCATCATCAAGATAATTAATACGAAGAATTTTTGACAAGTAATTACCAAGTACTTTGGAGTTGAAATCATAAGAATACCAGACTGTCAGAATGGGAAGCAATGTACTTTGTCTCAGCCTCCCAAGATTACTTTTGATTAACGAGTCATAATTTTCTCGAACAATGTCTTGAAAATGTCGTCGTTTTACATTGCCCTTTCAAAAACAAATCACCTAAATATCGTCAAACAAGTCCAAAACATTTCGCAATAAGAATATACTTCAAAACAAAGATAGAGATACAAAACTTAATTAGCCTGCTTTTTTTTTTTTTTCGGAAAAAAAAGAAGGATTTTTTTTTTTATTATTTTCTCTTCGGATAGAAGAAATGATATATTTTTAGTGGTTCGAATACGTGTTTTTATGAACACAATTTGTATGGGTCAATACGATTACTATCCAGAAACATCGTTTGTAACCAAGTCAGCCAATCATTGTGTCCTAAAAAAAATCTCTACAAGAATATATCATTACCCACCTCGCCAAAAATGAGTTCAAGCCACGATGATGATGATGATGATGTTATTTTTTTTTACAACAAATATGTTTGGTTTACAGAATCATAAGAATGAACATACAACATCTTATGATTTGGTTGACATGCATGATTTTTTAACAATAACACCAAACACGTTTTAAAAAATAATAATAATAAACAACGGACGTGCGACGTGGGAGAAACGTCGAGATCTATTTGTGGATTTTGTTCTTATATATATAAAAAAAAAAAAAAAAAGGTTATAAATGAGTATATTGTTGAGGTTGAGACTTTTGAGACAAAACAAAAAGACATATTACGTTAGCTTTTAGCGGTTAAATACTCCTCGTGCGAGTTTCCCGCGAAACAAACACTCATTTGGCTCCCTTAATCCCTCTCTTTCTTCCTCTCTTATAACTCTCTCTCTCCCCAGCTGTTTTAATCTTTTGTTTCTTCTCTCTTCTTGGGTTGATTGGATCAATCCCAGGTCAGATTTCTGTTATTCTTCCGTTCATTTTGTTGGAGTTTTTTTCTATGTTACATGTTTGATCATTTGATTAATCATTTATATTTATGAACTGGGTATTGGTGATTTTATTTCAAAGTGACATTATTTTTTCCAATCCTTATATCGTATATGATTCCAATCCAAATGATATGTATGGATTTGATATCTAACCGTCAAATCGTTCTTATTTTCTGGATCTTCGAAAGTTTTAATTTTGTTGGTGATGTTTTTGAATCAAGAAATATTATGTACTATCCACTGGTGTGGGATCTACATTATTCCCACATTAATAAATGCTCCTGATCGCGCAATCTGCTGTTTTCTTAATCATAAGCTGACGCAGAAAATTTATTACATCGCAGAGAGAAAATATCGAGTGAGATCGGGTGTACATGGACCTTTGAGACAGCTGCTCCTACAAGACTTGGAACTATGTTCTGTTGCGGAGGTGCAGAGGAGGAAACCAGTGGTCCACCTGCACATCAATATGCCCCTCCTAAAGGTGGCAACACTTATGGTGGTGGTGGTGGTGGTGGTGGTAATTTTGCTAATCCTTAGCTTACATTTTCAAATTACTCCATTGCTTTGCTTAGTAAGAAGGGCCATAGAGAAAGAAGGTCCTTCCCAAATAATTCAAGACGACTCACATGCCTCATATAATATAATATGTATCATGTATTGAAATGACATATACCTTCATTACCCAAAAAAAAAAAAAAAAAAAAAAAAAAGAAAAATGAAATGAAATGAAATGACATATACCTCGATCACTATGGTGGAACGACTTGAAATTGAGATTATTTAGGAAAGAAATTTGAGCATCTAGGTACCATCAACCAATAAAGTGGTTCGATGATTCCTATTAGGTTTGAGAACAATGTGAGCACACAAATTGTGTTGGTTATACGAGGTTTTTCGTTGCTATGCATCATTTTGAGTTCTTAATTAGTTGTAAATTTAGATGTCAATTATGGCGCTCATAAATAATGACAGAAGGATTTGCACATTTTTATATGACAATTTTTGACTAGTTGAAAAAACAGTAGGGATGATAGCCACTACTAGTGATGTCTAGCAATTTTTTTTTTTGGTCCATTTTTCTGATCATATGTAAAACAGGTAGCCATAGAGGAGAGCCGAGGGGTTCGAATATGGTCAGAAGTGGAGCTCCACAAAAGGTCTTACCAATCGAAACACCATCCATGTCACTTGATGAATTGAATAGATCAACGGGTAACTTTGGCACCAAGGCATTGATTGGAGAAGGTTCTTATGGCCGAGTTTTCTACGCGAAGCTGGGTAGTGGTCAGGCTGCTGCCATTAAGAAGTTGGACACAAGTACATCCCAAGAACCAGATAATGATTTTGCAGCTCAGGTGAGATTTCGAGTACATTACTTTTGGCTTAATGCTTCCAATTTGGCACTTAATCTTCAGGTGCAATCCATCCTAATTATGTGAAAAATGACATAATGGGCATGTAGTTATCTCTAGTGTCAAGACTCAAGCATGAGCACTTTGTGGAGTTGATTGGGTATTGCTTGGAGGCAAATAACCGGATTTTGGTGTATCAGTTTGCAACATTGGGTTCTTTACATGACATATTACATGGTATGCATCTATAGCACGTCTTCTTTATTTTCTTCTTTCTTATTGTCATATTTACTAATTCGTAACGAGCCATTTCTTTTCTTTTAAGATTACTTTCATTACAGATTAGTAAATCTGCATTGTATGTTGTCTTTAAATGTAAAATAGTTTTTTGAGTTATGGTCATGGATGATGAACAGGGAGGAAAGGGGTACAAGGGGCTGAACCTGGCCCGGCTCTAAGTTGGAACCGGAGAGTTAAAATAGCATATGGTGCAGCCAAAGGCCTTGAGTTCTTGCATGAAAAGGTTCAGCCGCCTATTGTTCATCGCGATGTCAGATCCAGCAACGTCCTACTCTTTGATGACTATTTTGCCAAGATTGCTGATTTCAATCTGACCAATCAGTCGTCTGATACCGCGGCAAGATTGCATTCGACTAGAGTCTTGGGAACATTTGGCTACCATGCTCCAGAGTAAGTGATAGCAAAACAAGTAGAGTGAACAAAAAATAGATAGAGAATTAAAAGCAATAGAAAACTTAAGAATGCTTAACATCACTAAACCTCTATTAAAAGTAATTCTTAAGCCTCAATTTGTTCTCGAATTCAGCTTCTTATCCAAATATTATTTTGTTTTGGCTACCTGATTTCATGCAAACTTTTTACTAAACCATGCATGATATGTGCCTAGTGTTTCTTTAGGTTCTCTATTCTGGCTACATGAATTGGTATTTAAGACGTTAAGTACATATCAAACTTGAATTTTCATGTTTTGAATTCTTTCTCTTTGTTCAGATATGCCATGACTGGACAAATAACTCAGAAGAGTGATGTTTATAGTTTCGGAGTTGTTCTTCTAGAGCTATTAACGGGTCGAAAGCCGGTAGACCATACAATGCCTAAGGGGCAGCAGAGTCTTGTTACTTGGGTATGTATGTGTTTCTCAGTTTTCTATTGCTCCATACACCATATTGTTCTTCTTTTTGCAACTCTAACATAACACTTGAAATACTCAGGCAACTCCAAGACTGAGTGAAGACAAAGTCAAGCAATGTGTCGATCCAAAGCTAAACAATGACTACCCACCAAAGGCAATTGCTAAGGTTTTTACCCCCTCATTCTTTCTCTCTGAGATATTTTATTTAACATCTTCTATGTTAGCTCTAAGTTGAAAACCATCTCCGTTATAATGTTTTTCTGGAAAATACCTTTTTGGACCAAGATACACTAGTGATGTAAAAATCATGAAAATTATTGACATCATTTTTTTCATTCGCGACATTTTCGTTTCTACTTTTTTGTTTTTTAAAGTAAAATGAAGAAAGGAGATATTCTCAATATGTTTTTTTTTTCGAAAAAAATCAGTCATTCATTTCACTTCTAGAAACAATTAACAATAAAGCAAAGCCCGTCCACACAGAAGGATACTTTTAAGAGAAACATCAAAAAAGGATACTTTACAACATATTTAATAAAATTTATCTCCTATCAATACTATTATGTGACAACGCAAAACTTGTTTGGTAATGTCTTTGTTTATATAAACAAAAGTTGAAATAAATAGTGAAGATGTTGCTTTAGATAATTACCACTGTAACAGGGTAAATTATTTGTTTTTTATTTAGAAAATGTTATAGCAAAGTAGCTAAAGTTATTGGAATATTTTTCTAGTTAGTGGAGATACTTTTTCATATAGTGATAGCCATTTTATTTTTGGACTGTCTCAGTTGGCAGCAGTTGCAGCACTGTGTGTCCAATATGAGGCTGATTTCAGGCCCAACATGACGATTGTTGTTAAGGCCCTGCAGCCACTCCTCAACTCAAAGCCCACAGGCCCAGACTCTCACGCCTAGAACACTGATTCTCTAGTCTACCTCAGCTCAAATCTCAGCAAAGCTTTCTTGTGTAATTTGTAACTTTTCTTTTCCATTCGTTGTAATCTTTTTTCTCATTATTCTAATAAAGCTGATATGTTCACAAGTAAGTTTTCCAGAAAGAGTGTGATTTTTTTCAGATTCTACTCTCAATAATATTTTGATGTTAGTAGATATTGTATTTGTGGAAAGCAACGAAAGTTGATAGCAACTTAGGCTCGGTGTAATGAGATTAATTATTACGTACGTGGCTGTTAATTACTTGGATCATTTTGTGGATAAAACTTTGCTCTATTATGATGCAGTTTGATGGTGAATTAACTTTGAAAATATATGATACAGACGTTTATTTCACTGATTACACTTGTTTAGGAGCTTAAACTATAAACTAACAAATGTTTTTTGGTACTCCAACAAATATCACTTTGTGCATATAAAACAAAGCTAAAGTAATAATTTTAAAAGCTTGTGAATTTGATCATTGAAAGTGAAAAATGAAAAAGTAGTGATTCTCACTTCATCACACAATTAAAATTAATAGGAGTTGCTCAAACAATTAATAGGAGTCACTCACGTGAGTTTAGAGTGATTCGTCTAATAATTAATAAATAAGAGTCAGGTGAGTGATTCGTCTAATAATTAATATGAGTCGCCTATTAAATAATTTTATGATTATTGGTTACTTATTCACTTTGTGTGTGAGTTAATCGTGTGAAAATACAATAGAGAGTAATTGACTCGAGGAGGCATATTACTAGGGAAATTAGGTTAAATATGCATCATAAGAGGCATATTTTGGCACATATGCTTCCCTCGATAAAACTCTGAAAAATATGCATAAGTCCACCTGAAATGTCACTTCTGCCCTTAATAATTAGTTTATAATGTATATGTCGCTCTTCTCCTCTTTAACCAAGCTGTAGCTCCTTATTCCTCCCTCTATATCCTCACAATCTTTCATGTAATCTCATGCTTGAATTTATCACACTGTCTAAAGAGCTGAAATTCTAAGAGCAGAAAAGAATAAAAGTTGAAAAAACAGAAAAAAGACGTGGCAGTAAGACGGAGGACGGAAATCCGCGAAATGGGTATATAATTTATATGTTCAAATGTTATGGGTACTGTTTGAAATGGTTTTTAACTGAGTTTCGATATGTTACGAGCATAATTTATACATTAAAAGTTGTTTTCTAGGTCTGGGATTATCTGCAAAAGTCTGGATTTCTCAAAAAATTAGACTGCTTCAGTATAAGTATCGAATTTTCGATGTAATTTTGACCATATTTCGATGAAGTCTGAGATGTAAGAATTTCGTCGACTATATTTCGATTATAATTCGATGGTAGTCAAATTTTCGACCTATTTTCGATGACTATTCGATGGTAGTCGAATTTTCGATGACTATTTCGATTATAATTCGATGGTAGTCAAATTTTCGACCTATTTTCGATGACTATTCGATGGTAGTCGAATTTTCGATGACTATTTTGATTATTTTTTTCGATGACTATTTCGATTATTTTTTCGATCAATTTCGATGTATTTCGATGTATTTCGATTATAATTTCGACCAAATTTCGATGAAGTCTGAGATGTAAGAATTTCGTCGACTATATTTCGATTATAATTCGATGGTAGTCGAATTTTCGACTTATTTTCGATGACTATTCGATGGTAGTCGAATTTTTGACATATTTTCGATGACTATTCGATTATTTTTTTCGATGACTATTTCGAATATTTTTTCGATCAATTTTGATGTATTTCGATTATAATTTCGACCAAATTTCGCTGAAGTCTGAGATATAAGAATTTCGTCGACTATATTTCGACTATAATTCGATGGTAGTCGAATTTTCGACCTATTTTCGATGACTATTTCGATTATTTCTTTCGACCAATTTTCGATGGCTAAAAATATAGATTCTTCTATTTACATTTTATGATTTTTTCTGTTGAATCTAATTTCTTTTTTTTGTTTCATCTGCAGAGTCACGTTTCAACATCATAGTTTTGTATAACGGTGAATGGAAGTTTTCGTCAGAGAAAATATTATGGTCTCATATTGCTAAAGAAAGTAAGGCCATGGGTGTATGGATATGTATAACTTTTGTGACCCTTGTAGATAAGCTGTATGAGGTGATTGGAGTTGATAAAAATCGTTTTGATTTAGAACTTAAGGTTGTTTATAAATGTGATGGTGGAGATGGAATCCTTATTCTTCCAACGAAGATTACCTCTGATAGTGACCTAGAAATTTAGCTTGAGGAGATGTCTTACTCTATTCAGAACCGTACTCCTTTATGTGTGTCCATTTTACCGAAGTTGACACCTGTGGGTGAAGGTTGCAGTCAAAATACTTCATTTGTGCCTGAAACTGGTGCAGAGAAAATAGATGAGTTAAAGGAATGCTTTGGTGAAGCAGCTAAGACTCCAGCGATAACAACAGGGACTTCAAGTAGTCGAGTGCGTAGAGTAAGAATAGTAGATAATGAAGCGAAGTGGATTGCTCCCTTATTTTCAGAGGGAGAATTGCCGTAGGGAACACCTAACAACTTGTCAATTGGATCTTCTAATTCAGTAAAAATCGTGATCGGTCAACTATTTGAGAATAAGGAAGACTTGAAGCTGAAGCTGCACTTGCATGCAATGAAGTGCAATTTTGAGTTCAAGGTAAAAAAGTCAGGCAAAGACTGTTGGTTTATAACATGTATAGACGACAATTGTACGTGGCGGTTGCGAGCTAGAAAGGTGGAGCAATCTGACATGTTTGAGGTGCGAAGATATGTGCCTGAACACACATGTTCGTTGGCAATAAGGCATAAGGACAATAGACAAGCAGCACCATAGGTTATTGGACATTGCATTAAGAGAAAGTACACAAATCCAGCCAACCCTAATTATGCCCCTCTATCAATAATCGACGATTTCTCTAAAGACTATGGGATTAACATGACATATGAAAAGACATGGAGATGTAGGGAAAAAGCACTTCTATATGTGAGTGGAACAGTGGATAGTTCATATCAAAAGCTGCCATCTTACCTATATATGTTAGAGAAGACTAATCCAGGAACAGTCACGCATTTAGAAACCGATGAGATGGGAAGTTTCAAGTATTTCTTCATGTCACTAGTTGCATCTATTCGGGGCTTTAAAACAGCATACCGTCTTGTGCTATGTGTGGATAGATCCTTCTTAAAAACAAACTGTGGAGGGACAATGTTGGCTGCGATTGCACAAGATGCAAACATGCAGTTATATCCTGTTGCATTTGGAGTAGTCGACTCAGAGAACAACGACTCCTGGATGTATTTTATCGTGAAACTAAAGGAAGCAATTGGAGACGTTGAGAACTTGGTCTTCGTATCGGACCGACACCCAAGTATTACGAATGCATTGTCGACTGTGTTCCCTGAAGCACACCACGGAGCTTGCATACATCATATTGGTATGAATATCCAAGCAAAATTCAAGACTGATCATNCCACAGTGAGTACTTCTTGGCGGCAAAATCCTATCGGATGAGTGACTTTCTTCATCATTTTGAGAAGATCAAGGTCAAGAATCAAGCCATTGCTAATTATTTAGAAGAAATAGGCATTGAGAAATGGAGCCGTGCAAACTTCTCTGCCATTTGTTACAACATCATGACAAGTAATAACGCTGAGAGCTTTAATCGCACGAGTAGAGATGCACGGAAGTATCTAATCACAACTTTGGCGGAGTTTCTGAGGTATGCACTACAAACTTGGTTGTTTGAAAGATGAACATTGGCAATGGAATCCAATAAACCATTACCGACAAAGATTGAGAAGAAATTGGATGACTGTATTGAGGCTGCGAAGACTTTGATTGTTCAGCCTCTCAGCCACTATGAGTTTTATGTCATGGACGGTGACAGAGATGGTCAAGTTAACTTACAGACAAAGACTTGTAGTTGTAGGAGGTTTGATTTGACAGGTCTGCCATGTACGCATGCATTGGCGGCTACTCTAAGTCGACGCATCAATCCATTCTCCTTGTGTTCCTGGTATTATACAGTTGACGCATGGCTGTGCTCATACGCAGAGACTATATATCTAGTGGGAAATGAAGAAGAATATAATGTACCTGATGATATTAGCAGACGTATGGTGGAACCATCTCCTTATAAACCAAAGGCTGGCCGGCCGAAAACAAAGTGTACAAAGTCAAAAGGGGAGAAGATCATAATGCAACGCCATTATAGCCGTTGTAGTGGAAAGGGCCACAATCGGGCAACTTGTACGTACATGATACCAACAGCTTCAAATAAATAATTTTGTATAGAAAATCAAACAACAAAATCACGTATCTTGAGAATTTTGTACTATTAATTTTATCATTTTAATTTTAGGATTTTAAGTACAACGTTTTAATGAATAATTTTAATATTTTAGTTGGAATAAGTTTAGAATATTATTTACTTTATTATAATGATATAATGTTTTCAAAAAATTGTAATAATCAAAAATTTCTCGAAAGTGCATCGAAATTTCGACTCTGTAAATCGAAACATAGTCGAAATACCATCGAATATCATCGAACTATCATCGGAAAACAGTCGAACTAACATCGAAAATTTAGAGCAGCCTTATTTTCTATTTTAAAATGTCATCAAAAATGTATTGAAATTTCAGCACTATTCATCGAAATACTGTAAAAACCTATTTCGAAAAGGTATCGAAATTTCGACTTTGTAAATCGAAACACAGTCAAAATACCATCGAAAATACGTCGAAATACCATCGAATATCATCGAATTGTGATCGAAAAACAGTCGAATTAACATCGAAAATTTGGAACAGCTTTATTTTCTATTTTAAAATGTCATCGAAAATGTATCGAAATTTCAGCACTATTCATCGAAATAAAATCGAAAACCTATTTTAAAATATTATCGAAAATGTATCAAAATTTTGACTCTGTAAATCGAAACACAGTCGAAATACCATCAAAAATACATCGAAATACCATCGAAAACACGTCGAATTTCACGTGATTTTCCGGTACTATTTTCAGCCGTACTCATCGAAATATAATCCGAATTAGTTTGGAATATTAAATTGCAATAATCGAAAAATTCTCGACAATGCATCGAAATTTCGAATCGAAATGCAATAGTCGAAACACAGTCGAAAATGAATCAAAATGCATCTTTATGTCATCGAAAACAGTGACGAATATCATCGAATTTCGACTCTGGTTAACAAGCTGAATTATATCTCATTCGTTTTGACTTCAATTTTTAACCTGAGTATGCACAGTAACATAATACATGCACAATACATCGGCTACTCTATCCCAACTAAAATTATTTAAAAAAATGAGCAAAACTAACAAGTATACAAAAATTTATTATACACCTATGGCTCTATATTCTGGTAGAATAAATCTACACATAATTTCTGTCTTGAATGTTGTATAACATCATCAACAACGTTGGATAGTGGAATGTCAGCTAACAGACATTCCAAGTGCTTAACAACAAAAATACTGCAATCTCCACTGCAAAGGCAAATAATTCTAGTTAGTCTCAAAATAACCAATTGAAGAAATGTTTGTTAATATCCTTATATTCTATTGAATTACCTCTTCGTTGTTTGTGGTACTACATTAGGAGGTAACATTCTAACATCAAAATCACGCGGTTTTGTCGTTGTAGTCAAATCAAGATCAGTGCGATCAGTGACTCCTTCTACATTGAGCAGAAAGTATGGCAACATCTTCATCATTGGATACATGGCTTGCTCGACACGTGTATCATCATATAATGCCTGGTCAGAGTCATATACCATGAGCATATGCGCAGGAAGATCTATCTGCACAAGAACTCAATGATTTGAACTGATGTTCAAGGGATAGTAAATTTTGTCAACCTCCGCCCAGCCACGTTGAAAATGATCTGCATCTCTTTTAGCATAGCCAGTAAGCTGGTCATCCCACAAAAAATTCGCTTTATTGGAGGTTCTTCAGAATGCATCCCACCGACCATTCATGCATACAATGTAGATTGTGTCCGCAAGGGCGACTTTCTTTCTATACGTCTTTGGGAAAAGCCAAAGGCGTTCTCGTATCAACCGAAAAGCCGCGTCAATATGCT
>JXTB01000348.1:428695-471942 GCA_002914805.1 Parasponia andersonii | reverse complement strand
GTATTTTCGTCCGTAAGCATATTTTTCAAATGTTTTTTAAATTGTGCATATGGGCCAAAATAAGGGTATTACGGAGCATATTTAACCTAATTCCCTTTTTAAAAATGTAAAAAAATAATAATAATAATAATTTTAAACAAATTAGTCCTATCCATTTTCCCCAAGATCTTTAGACCAAATACTCTCGTAGCCAATGTTGTCTCTCTACGATATTTTAAAGGCTTTATCATTTTTTGTTGTTTCACTTTCATACATGCTGCCTTTGTAAATTTGTAAAATAACTTCTGCACATTTGACAGGCCTAAGTGCCTAACTACTAGTTTAAACTGGATCAATCCATCGTATCATATGATGGAACTAACCTCCACCAATATGAAAAAATTGAAATTTTAACTTTTTATTTATTTAGTTTTTTGGGAATTAGTTGGAGAAGATATTGATTAAATTGGAGCAGCCAACCGTCATGCAAAGGAAAGTGTTGGTAAAATCCAGAGTCTCTACTGAATCTTTCGTTGGACATTTCGGAAACCCTCCTCACCATATTGTGTAAGTATGTGTAAGTACATATCATTTGGGCACTTAGATAGCTCAATGCTCTCAACTCTTAGCCAAGTTTTTTTTTTTTTTTTCCTGGGATTATTTGTTCTTCAGAATTATGTTCAACATACATAAATCAACCTCGTATTATATTTTAATTTTCTTTTCCCTTGAGTGAAAAAAAAGCTATAGAATTAGAAGTAGAGGATGTCATACATAAGCAGAGGATGTTGGCTTACATAAACCCACACGGTATACAGATCTCTCAAAAATGGAATATCAATATACGCGGATCACCATGTTTATTATTACAACTTAAACTCGGATTTCTTGTACCATCCAACCTAAAGCTCGGTGGTTCTTATTCTATATAAATCCTCAACATAAACAAACATCCTCATTAATGTGATCACATAATACACAAATAGAAAGAGAGCAAAAAAAAAAAAAAAAAAAAAAAAAAAAAAAAAAAAAAAAAAAAAAACACCCCCACCAATGTTCCCCCAAACAAAAAAAAACATCCACATAAATGGGAACAAAAAAAAAAAAAAAAAAAAAAGAAAAAAAAAAAAGAGGGCTAAACTACAAAATTAGAAAAAGTTAAAAGTGAGATTAATTCAGTCAGGATCCATTACAAACCAAAGTCATCTCCATCATTAATATGGACAACAAATTCCTTTGGGGGGTGACGATAAAATCTTCAAAAATACCATACAGTACATTAATAATTATACATATATAAACGTATAATTAATTAATTAAAATTAGATCCATCAATCACCAACCCAGAAGAAATTTTTAAACAACTAACCCCAAAATAGAATTAGAGATCATCAAAGCCCAAGAAAATCAGCAGCAGATCTGGCCATAATGGTGGCGAACTCATTGAAGCTGAGAACGCCGTCGTTGTTAGTATCAGCCTCCCTCATCATATCGGAGAGCTCCCGGTAAGTCAGCGGGTGGCCCATCTTGGCCATGGACCCGGCGAGCTCCGCCGCCGTGATGTTGCCGTTACCGTCGCGGTCAAAAGAGCGGAAGACCTCCAAGAGCTGGTCCTGGTTGAGGAGGACCTCGTCGTTGATGTCGGGGAGAATGGCCTGTACGAGCTCGTCGAACTCGACGGCGCCGTTCCCATTGGCGTCGATGTTGGCGAGCAGGGCGTGGAGTTGGTCCCCCGTGGGCTTCAGGCCCAGTGACCGCAGAAGGGCCGCGAGCTCCAGCTGGGTCAGGCTTCCGTCGGCGTCCATGTCGAAACGGGCGAAGATCTCTTTCAGCTGGGCCAGCTGGTCGGATTGTAGAGAAGCCATAACCATGGTCGGGTTGGGTTGACCTTTTTCCTTTTTTTTTTTTTTTCGGGTTTTTGGGATATTGATTCTGGTTTTTTTGGGGTTGATCTGGGTTTTCGTTTTGTTTGGTTTGTAGAAAGATGTGGGGATTGGGTTTCGGTTATTTTTCTTGGTAATTAATGGCTTATCATATTGGAATAGTTCAAAAGTCAAAGATTTGTACGAATGGGAGTCTTTTGCTTTTCGGGTCTTTTTGGTTGTTTTGTTTTTTTATTTTTATTTTTTTTTGTCATTTATTTTGTGACAGTTTATATAATGGTCTGCTTAAAATAGTACGTGAATTTTTGGAGTATTCCAGCGTGGTGATATATGAATTGAGAAGAATACTTTGCAAATTGTCTAATTGACAGTTTTTATATTTCGAAATTGAGAGGCTGAATCTGAAAACTTGAGTCAACCATATTTAGGTACATGTTCCATTTTTGTACGGGAAATTTATTTATTGCTTTCTTTTGCTTTATTTGTTTTTTGAGTTCGGATATTCTAGAATAATAATGCTCGTATAATGGTTGCCACTTGTCATCAATTATTTGGAGGGATCTTTTCTTTTTCTTTTTGTTTTTGTTTTGCAAGTATTTGTAAAACAGTTAATGTTTAACGTAGGCCTAGCTGCTAGTTTTGATCAGTTGTAAGTCGTAACAATAGTGACATACAATAACATTCGAAACATACTTTTGGAAGTGAAACTAGGCAACCAGGTTTGGATATTTATATTCAAAGCAACATATTCCAAATGTTGAGCTTTTTTTTTCTTTTTCTTTTTTTGGTGAAATTTCACAACAACACGCTAATTATATTGTACTAATTATCAAGGTCGGAAGATGATCAGATATAAAACAAAGCTATAATCATGAACAACTGAAAGATCCAACCATTCCAATTAAATGATATTTTACAACTCTATGATCATCATGATCAAATCCCTTCTTTGCCAAACATTTTGGAAAGATTAATTCATCAGAATCTTCTTCTTTGCACCAAAAGCTTCCAAAACCAAACTCTCCCTTCCTAGACAACTCTTCCATTACCTTCTCAACTTCCTTCATACAACCTCCACAATTACTATTATAACCTCCTTCAAAGGAAAACCTTCTTTGTTGATCAGCTTGAATCCTTCTGGACTCTCCAATAGTACCCACAATTTCATTTTTGTATTTTCCCTTTAATTCTCTTTCAACTATGTTGATCAATATCCTCTCTCCTGATCTGCTTCTCTGTTGGAGCTTCTTTTTCGCAAAATTCTTCGTCTTTCGGATCAGCTTATAAGGAAGCTTGAGCAAGACGAAGATGACGATTTGCAAAATCAAGCATTGGCAGCAGCAGGATATGACAACACAATCTCCAGCAAGTGTGTTAAAGTCTTCCATGGCTCGTTCCAAGATTGGTTATTGAGGAAGAAGAAGAAGAAGAAGAATATATTAAGGTGTAAAGAATAATATAGATCAAACTATAACAAGCCATGGTGTTTGTGAAGGAATAAGTTTCTTCTTGTGTATAGAAAGTGTGTTAGGAAAGGTGTTGAGCAAAAACAGAATGAGTCATATGCCTTGAGATCAATTATTGTGTGACCTTAAATTTATGTACAATATGGCGTCTAACCAGAGGTCATCAAATAAAATAATATTACAAATGAAGGAAGCCAATATATAATCGACAGCTGTGATCATTATCTTTGCTTGGATTCTAGCTTGGGGTGGAAGAAATTGCAAGTTTAATCAAGTATTTCTTTCTGGTATTTTATAGAAGGTGTCTTTTGGAAGAAAACTTCTACTCTTTTAGTACACATTGCAATTAAGTTAAACATAAATGATACCTTAATCCAAATTATAGCTAACTCTTGTCATAAATGAGACTTAAAAAAATTAACTTAATTTCCATTGTCAGCAACAGCTTTTTGGTTTATTCCTTTCCTGTCTTATAAGTTAAATTTTCTTCTCTTTGCTTAAGCTCTCTCAAACCGACTTCTCCATGTCAACGTTCCTTGTGAGAGGAGAAATTGCAATAATTGCCATCCTTCCAATATGTAGGGTTTTATTGTCATATAATTAAGAACGAAGCTGCTAAGTATTATATTCATATAACTAAAGCTGATAGAATTCAATCCATTCCAATACGATCCTAATAATTAAGAAAACGATTATTAAATATTGTACATATATAGTTAACGCTAATCCAATACAATCTACTCCTATTCGATCATGATATATGGTAATTTTGTCCAATTCTACGTACCAAACAAATTCAAAAGGAAAAACTCTATCATGTTTCTTTAGCACTATCAAAACTGTGAGATTAAATTAGTTTTATGCCATCACTTGCTGTTATGCCAGACTTATATGGTAGTTATTCAGCTCTGTTTGTCTCGTGACAAAACATAAAACATAGTATATTCTACGTTATCACGTGACAACAGTAAATGATTTTAGCGTATGGTGTTTTGGACCGAATAATACTCAACTTTAGCACATTCTGCCATAAATGTATCCAATTATATAATCTAAGCCTCAGCTTAGACAAGTGTGGACGTCATAATTGTTGTAATAATAGCCAAGACGATGTGGCATGTATGTAATGTGTAAAAGAGAAGCTAAAACGCGTACACAATGGATAATGATTTTCAAGTGAATCATGCAAAAGAAAAATTAACTGGTCGTGTGTGGACCACAGTGGAGGCTTTCACAGCCTGAAACGTCAAAAGAAGAAAACTAGAATTTTCCGGTTAATACACTTCTTTTCCTTTTTTCGCACATTTTATATTAAATAATTTGAGTTTGTGGAAGGTTAGACCATTTCATCTTGAAGGAATACACTAAATTCACTCGTATCTCACAGCTTAATGTCCAGATCGCATTGTTTTCATGATATTATTAAATATGCTAGTGCAATCACGTGTTAAGCATAAGGAGTGAAAAAGAATAGATTTAGCGCTCATCCTATTTAAGATATATATATATATATATATATATATAATGGCATATGGCTTAGAAACCCAAATATTTTAGCAGAATGACTTAGAAACTCATTGACCCTAGAACAAGACTGAAACATCGATTCCTATATTCATGGTTACTCAGCACTTATATATTTTAGTAGCCTATTACAAAGTTAAAGATGTTACTAACACACCATATCATATCATCTTGTCTTTGTTCTCTTTTATGTCACTAATCTGAGAAAAGGGAGGCATAGAGGCTCAGAGGCACAGAAAAGAGGACCAAAAAGAAAAGCATGTAATTGCTTCAGCTATACATAAAATTATATCTACGAAAATTGAATTACATATATTGAGACCACCATGTTCGAGGGTACAAAAATTCACATTGTACTAATTACAGGACAAAAAAATATGTTTCTCAATATTTAAAAGCTAAATTTGACCCAATTATAGGAATGGCCGCCGGGATTTCGGCCTCTAAAGCTCAAGCTCCGGTCAAGGGCACTTTAGCATCTCAGCCAAGATATCTTCAAAGATAGAACCCATTTGGACAGTACTCTAGGTTGATTTGAACAAAAAATCCTTTCGATTCAAGATGAAATTGTCTCATACATTATTTACTCTGTTCTCTCTACTATTCAAGCTGTCTTGGCTGAAAAAATCTGTACTGTAATCTTGACTGCCGAATGCCATTCTCCGAAACCATCTTATTTCTTCCGACTGCTGTGCTGAATTGAATACCTCACTTTCCCCTACTCTCATTCCATTGTTTAGGTCGGAAGCAGCTAAACTATCAAAAGCTCTAACAACCTGAGATCCAGAATAACGACAAGAAGGATGTTCATTACATATTTCACGAATGACATGTATGAAAAAAACTATATTTCCACTTTAGTGTCATCGAATTTGACTACCTGTCCCATCCGGGGCCTCTTAGCGGATGAATGTCGCACACAAGCAGCAGCGATCTCAATCATCCGAAACATTTCACTCTCAACATAGTTCCTCTCAAGTCTTGGATCCACCAGTCGATCAAATTCCCCACTCTCAAGTGCATGACTTAATAATGGTCGAGCCTAGAAACATAATGAGTCCTTTTGTCAAGAAAGTTTGAACTTCTTCTGAAATCCAATCAACATGCATCTCTTATGTGCATGTTATGCATTTAGAAGAATAATCGTACCACAAATTTGGGTTTTATGCACAGATTAATAGAGTTTTGAAATTCAAAACTAGAAACATAAGCAGTAAAACTGGAAGTTTCTTGAATTCCAGGATTCTAGACGTAAATACTTGTGAATCAGCTATTTCTTCTGTAATAACAAATATAAGTAACAGAATCGTGGGGATATTAGAAAAGTTAATACTGCCAAGAAGTTTACCCATTCCACTAGACTCTCATCACCTAAGGGTTGTGATGCATCCACAGGCTTCCGTCCGGTAATCAGCTCGAGAATTACAACCCCAAAAGAGTACACATCAGACTTCTCAGTCAATTTGCCACTTGATGCATATTCAGGGGCCACGTATCTGAAAATCAATAGTAGAGTATATATTGTTCAATATTCAAACTATAGGAAAATCCCAGAACTTTCAACAAGCAGATTGCTCTAAAAGGTTCCCATAAGTCCTGGGTGAGCATCAGAAGACAAGAATAGAAAGCTGACATACCCAAAGGTTCC
Organism: Parasponia andersonii; assembly: GCA_002914805.1. Lineage (NCBI taxonomy): Eukaryota > Viridiplantae > Streptophyta > Magnoliopsida > Rosales > Cannabaceae > Trema > Trema andersonii. The sequence continues at coordinate 465,442 of JXTB01000348.1, read as the reverse complement.
CATAACACGTGTACTTATATGTGTATCTGCATCAAGGGCTAGTTTAGCAAGCCCAAAATCTGAAACCTGTAAAGTAGAAGAAATAGTTCATTCATTGGAAACTACATTAACAATGTTCTCACAACATAAAAAGGGAGTTGTATTAAAATGTTTGAAAGAGCATTATGGATACCCGAGCTTCAAAGTTGTTGTCTAAAAGAATGTTTGATGACTTGATATCCCTGTGAATAATCCGAGGATGGCCTGGTATAGCAGTAGAAATGACAAAAGTTAGTAATAATTAAATAGGGAATTAAATAGGGAAATCCAAAGTATCCAATCCATTGGATATTTCACTTTGTACTTTCTCATGCCTAGGAAAAATTAAATGACTAGGATGTACATTTAAAATATCTTGGTTCAACACTTTAACAAGCACAAATGAAGAGAACTCTCTCAATCTTTAGTCAAGCTACCCTTACTGTTATCTTCCAAAAAATGTGAGGCAACAATGGGCTTAGAACAATTTTCAAAGCTAGACTATGAAATTTGACAATAAAGAATGGGCAATTAAAGATTAACCTGCCTTTTCCATTCAATCAGTACGAGGGAAAAGGTATATGTTTGAATTAAATAATAGAAAAAAGTCAACCAAACATCTTTACATGGGACCTTCATGGGAAATGAGTAATAAGAGACAGGTAACGACATCCTTGCTATCACATGGAAGGGTACAAAAAGAAGTAAAATATGGATCGGTCGGGTGGGGTGAGGAGAGCATGAGGGTGGTGGTGGGGTGGGGAAATCATAATCCAGAAACTTACAGTCTTCATGAAGATACGCAATTCCACGAGATGCACCAGCAGCAACCTTAACTCGTATTGCCCACCCCAGAAGGGGTCTATCTTGCCCTACAAAACAAGCACAACTCATGTCTAGTTCTCTATTTTGACAAACTCATTCTCCAAAGTTTGTTTGTAGCTTTACCATGAAGATGATAATAAAGGGTATTATTAGGAACGTAATCATAGACAAGAAGCCTTCGGTTTTGAGAAATACAGTAGCCCACTAGTGAAACCAAATGACGATGATGTATGCGACTAATAATCTCGACTTCAGCTTTGAATTCTCGCTCCCCCTGACCTCCACCAATCTTTAGTTGTTTCACTGCAATCTCCCTCCCATCTGGTAGGTATCCTTTGTACACACAACCAAATCCGCCTTCACCCAAAAGATTCTCCGCTAAAAAGCCATTTGTGGCCTTAACTAGTTCTTCATATGTGAACCATGGCCTTGAATTTCCTAGCCCAGCCTCTGATGGAGAATCCACAGAATCACTGCCAGAACCACTTCCTATAAGTGGAGCTGAAGAATGTGTCTTCAAGAAGGCTGACTCTGCAATATAAGTAACAAACCTTTTTTAGTTCTTTTCAATACCCACTTTCTCAAAAGCACGATCAAGCAAAGAAAGATATAAACACCAGCCCGTTGATCTAGCTGACCTGCTACAGCTAGATCTACCCTCTTTAATAATTTCTACTAAGAAGCTGCAAACTAAATTTATCAATTACAGTCCAACCTATGGTAATTCACGAACAAGTAAGTCCAAAATATTCAAACTTCTATGTGCTTAATGCATTGTACAACATCACATGCGGATAGTTATAATGGTGGTTATACATTATGGCATTCAGATAATATTCACATGGAAGTTCTCCAATGTCATTGATGTGCAACTATAGCCTACCCCAGGATTTCACATGGAAGCAAACCTAACCAATACTTTAAGATAAAATATTCACATTGGAGATACGTTCTACTCGGGAGCCTAACTGCTAAATTTACCAGGATCCGCTAACATAGTAAACATACATTTCATATGATAGAACTTTACCTGATTTGGGGGAAGAGGCCACTGGGGATGGCATAATGTGACCGCTAACTCCTGAAATCCTTTTCTTTTGTTTGCTAGCACACCAGACTAGCAATCCAATGAGACTAAGCACAAGTAAGCTGGCCACTACAGCAATTGCAGCCGCACCTCCAGTGCCAATCCCTCCATTATCGTTGGATTTTGCACTTTCTGGAGCACTAGGACCAGAATTGTTTGAAGTTCGATTATCTGATGGTGAGATTGGAACTCGAGAAGGTGCTGGGGGAGACATAGATGAGGGAGGAGGAGGTGATAGATGTATAATAGGTGGCTGGGGTGATGGCTCTGGAGGAGAATTCGGAGGGGAATGTGTTGGATCAGAACTAGGTGGAGCTGGGGGAGTTGGCCTAGGAGGTGGGGGTGCAGTCCTGGGAGGTTCTGATGCTGGAGGAGGAGGTGATTTTTCAGGGGAAACTGATGCTGGTGGTGGAGGAGAACTTCTGGGGGGGACAGATTTTGGGGGTGGTGGTGGTGGGGATGAACTCTGTGGTGGCAAAGATGCAGGGGGTGAGGGTGAACTCTGAGGTGGCTCTGTTGATGATGGTGGTGGGGGTGAAGTTCTAGGGGGGTTTGCTGATGGTGGTGGAGGTGAATTTTCAGGTGGTTTCGACGATGATGGAGGTGGTGAATTCACTGGTGGGTTGGATGATGGTGGTGGAGGTGAACTCACTGGTGGACTAGAACTTCCAGGTGGTGGAGGTGAACTTGGTGGTGGACTAGAACTTGTTGGCGGTGCTGGTGGAGGAGAACTTACAGGTGGACTAGAACTTGTTGGTGGTGATGGTGGAGGTGAAAAACCAGGGGTTGAGGGAGGTGGGGCATGGGATGAAGGCGGTGATGGTGGTGGAGGTGATGCTGTTGGTGCCAATGGGGGTGATGGTGGTGGAGGTGATGCTGTTGGTGCCAATGGGGGTGATGATCCTACAGGTGGTTGTGGTGGAGGTGATAATGGTGTGGCTGTAGGAGGAGGGGACTGAGGTGGTGGTGAAGAAGCAGTAGAGTTTGTGGTATCCGGTGGATTTGCGTTGGGCTGAGAAGATGGTGGAGGTGTAAGAGGAGTTGGAGGAGGAGAAGCAGAAATCTGCGGAGGAGCAGAGGCTGAGGAGGGTGGTGGAGTTGTACTAGTGGACTTAGGAGCCGCTGGCACGGCCGAAGGAGGTGAATTTGGCGAGGGTGATGTGGCTGCCATCGATCCAAAACCAAATTCAACGATTGATCACTTACTATTTCACATCAACCTCTCCCATCAATTCACAAAAACCCTCACAATGTCCATACAAAAACCAAAACTTTGAGCAAATCCCAGCAACAAGTTTCCAAATTTAAGCAAAATCCAGATTCTGAAACTTCAAAATGTGAAATTCCCATTCACCAGACCACACCACAGAAACATTTGCCAACAATTCAACTCAACTCAACCAGAAATACTCTTCCACGAGAAAAACCCAAAATCTCAAATTTAAAGGGCTTTCTTAAAAGGAAACACTCAAATCTCTTTAACACCTTTTGGTGACATAACTCATTTCAACTGTGAGAGCTCGTTCCGAGCTGATCACCAAATCACTTCCACAGCCAAATCCGGATCACCCAATACGTTTTGGAGCAAAACCCAGATCAAGTAACTCATAATGAAAACATAACTCTAAAACCTACGATCAATCATCCAGCTCTGATGTGAACACCCAATAGTCCAAATCTTCAGTGCCCAGATGTGTCAACACACAGTCTTATCATCAAAAATGGCAACAAAAGCAAAGCAGTGCAGAGCCCAAATGCTAGAATAATCCCAAAAGGCAAAAGCTCTTATCTTTTCCACCACCAAAGTGGTTTACTACTTCAAAGATTTTGCCAAGCGTAACCTGAGTCTTTCTCAATTTGCAGTCAATATTGATCCTTGAAACTCGTCCTTGAGATCATAGGAAGCTCCACAAAAGCACACGGCACACGGCTTTGTGGGGTCTCAAATCCAAGGGACTGAGACTGAATGAAAACGACCCAAAAGAAATAATAATCACTACTCCTTTTCACAATTTCGAATGAAAAGTCTTCACAATCACTATGCTCCAACAATAATCATACAGAATCTCATATTAATATCTTGCCTTATTGTAACGTTTTTTCAGTTGATGTTCGGCAACTTTAAACACTACTCTCTCAAAAAAAATTTATTAGGGTCTCTTAAAGAAAGTTTTATGGACCTTCTTTTTTTTTTGGATTATGATTTTTTTAAGTCTCTTTCTTGACGTAAGGTATGAAAAGGTTATAAAATAATAATGAAATCATTAAATAACCACACCAGCTCCAAAGGCTGATTTTGTCTTTCTGAGACCAGTTGATACTATATTAAACAAGAATGATCTATTTAATTTGTCTGTACCTTTGGAGTTTTTCTCTTTTTTTTTGGAGTTTTTTTTTTTTTTTGAGTATTTCTTTTGGAGCCCCGGGTTTGAGTTTGACTAATGTATTTTAATGCCCAAAATTAATGATGTATTCGCTATGTATGTGTATTTATTTGCTTAAATACTTGATTAAGAGATATATTGAGCTGTATAATTAATATATTCCTCAGTTACAACCAGGACAAGAAAATATTATAAGCCATAATGTGGTAATCTTCCCTAATGATCTAAATCGTGTGAATATGAATACAAAAAATGAAAAGATAAATAAATAAAGAAATTTGGATGGCATCTTTGTTCACAGATTTTGGTATGAGTTAGAATTTATAGTGTGGTGCTTGGATTACAGAATGTGTACATTCGGGTCTATTATTTAAGCACTTGCTTTCTGATGCATAAAAAAAAGTATAGGTTATTATCCCAAAAAAAAAAGTATAGGTTATTATCAAAAAAAAAAAAAATATAGGACCAACTACCAACAATCATGAAGAAATATTTGTAATTGAATAAGCAACATTTATAGGAATAATAGCTTATAGTTGTAAATGAATATTGGTGGTAACGTTGACACATTTTGTATTCAATAAATTTAGTTATGATATATTTACAAGTTAGTGAGTAGTGTCAGAATTTGCCACTATGATGATATATTAATGTTTAATATTTTGGCTGAAGTGGATTTCACTTTGAAGTTCGGTGAAAAATGGCAAAACTTTGACAAGGCCAAGGCAAGTGGTGGCTGGTGGGTGCTTAGTTATGCAACAAAAGTTAAAGATTATTTTGCTGCACGTGAAGCTCCATAACAACTGGTAGCTGATGTAAATAGGAAGATAGATTTCAAAGCAATCATCACCACAGATCCTCGAAGATCATTTTTTTTGCTATTTTTATTTAACTATCTTCAGGCTTATTTTTTTTGCACGATTAGTCCTCAACTTTATACCCTTTGGCATATTGGTCCCCCCGTCTTTTTTCTTCTCTTGACAAATTATTCTCCAGCTTTTGTACCATTACTCGTCCTTTCACTCATTAATGTCGAACTTTTCTGTTATTTAACCACATGTTGAGCATGTGATAATTTTTAGAGATAACGAGCGGTATGTTAACAACTTCTTGCCCATTTATTCAGCCAGATCCAATAAAATTTCTATTTTTATGACAGAAGTTGTGACAAATGAAAGAGAATACTTATACATGTACGACAAATTCATAGCAGTCAGGTGATGAAGAAGACATCATGGTCCATTGACTAGCAAGAATGTTCATGGGCCTATGAACAACAATCAGTACTTTCTCTTTGTTAATTTACATATGTGTTTCATTTGTTAATTTATTTATTAACCATTAAAAATGGATTTTGTTCATTAATATAGCTTGAGAGAGGCTGCGTGTGGTTTTTCTTTTTTCCCTGGATTACTAATTTAGTATACATACTTATGAGAGATGTAAGTGACTTTTGGTTTACTGAGGCCACTCAGGGACTGAGAAAAAGGAAGATCTTCACTTGCATACATCAAATGCAGTTTTGTAGTCCGATTTCATAGATGAAGAGTGAAATGTTGACAATAAAACCTACCAAAAAGAAGTATTTGTATTGGAAGGTAGAAGACACAACTAAAAAAAAAAAAATCATGAAAATCTCATTTTCAGTTCCAAAATATGTTACAGTAAGATTTTTAAAATTCAACCCCTCTATTCTTCTATAGAAAACGACACTTTTGGACCAATCCAATGATGCAATTGTACTATTGTATAGTATATCGGGCATTAATTTGTAAAGAAAAAAAAGGATAGGGACCAATAAACCAAAGAAGTATTAAGTGGGGTACCGATGGTGCAAAAAGGCCTTATATTTAACGCTTTTGTTTTGTTTTGTTTTTTAAATACATTTTTACAATTTATATCATCCTTCATCTGAAAATGAGAGATGCCACATTTACATTTTTTTAATGGGGTGTCGGTGGCAACACAAAGTTAAAGTAAAGATAAATTGAAGTCCACGGTGTTTTCCTTCACAGTTGTACTGCCAAGACAAGCAAATAATGGAGTCCATCATCCCTCTGTCACGCCACGCCACGCCACAACACATTTCCTTATCTAAAGGCTTAGAACCTCATACGGTCTAGTTCGTGTTTATTAAGCTTATTAATCTATAATAAAATAAAAAGTAAAAGGAAGAAGGTTTGAAAAGAAATGATAAGGAATAAAATTTAAGTTAATATATTCTACTTTCGCAAAATAGGGAAGGGATTCATTAAAATTTGTACGTTAAATATGTAATACATATATGAGATGGAGAAATAATTCTCTTATTTCTATTTTCATTACAACGGCTAATTACGAATTAGTAAATATGATTGTAAAATTTTTATCGGATAATCTCCACTCTAACAATACTTTCTAGAAATCATGATAAAAATGAAATTAGTTTGGTGTTATAAGGTACTAAAAAAATTAATGTCACTTTTTTTTGGGTTAAAAAAAAAAGGCTTTCCATTTGATGCAAGGGGAGGTCAGTCCCTTTGTTAACACGGACAGCCAGTCTCCTTGTGGGGATGGTCAATACTCACTGGCTTAAATAAACATAGCAAAAAAAAAAAAAAAATGTAGTTTTTGCTTTCATTCACTTTAAGGCAATTTTTTTTTTTTGGTAAACACACTTTAAGGCATATTAGTTTAGTCTTATGAATTTCAAAGGTTGAAAAAGCGAGCAGAGGAGAATCCCCAATCACTATATATATATATATATATATAACGAATAGTCCAATATTATAGTCTGTAACTTTCCATACAAAAAGTTAAAGGAGTACAATTTGTACCAATGCCTTCAAAATCTTTGCTTAAAATGATAGTGAAAAAGACAGTAAAGTTCTTTCAATTCGTGATGGATTTGCCCAATAACACAAGACAAAAATAAGTGCATTCCAGGACATTTACAAACAGGGCAATCACATGTAACAAAACCAAAAGCGCAAGAAATCTACATCTAAAATATTATATAATACATCTAATCCTAACATAATGTACACGAACTCACCCACTGTCATTTAAAGCATGTCAAGTCAATTCACCAAAGTGCTAAATTGCCTTCCCCCCTCTCCTCTCTCTGTCTCTATATATACGTATATATTTGAATCTCGTTATTGGGAGTTTTACTGAGTAAGTTTAGTTTAAAATGCTTTTAAGGCTAGTCACTATGCTGTTGGCCAAGATCGGTGGATTTCAAGTCATTTGACACGTTCAGATGTGCATACCTATACTTAGCCTCACGACAAAATTAGCTTAAATAAAAAAGGAAAGTGTTTTTGTATTAAACACAGCTATTTACGAAAACGTTTAATTTTGTCATTCTAGAAATTAATGCTAAAAATGTATGATTCTCACAAGAAAGCATCATAAAAACCGGTGGCGATAGACAATGGGCTTTCAACTTTTATTTAAAACTTGCTGTCAGGAAGATTACAAATCCAAATAAATAAAGAAGAGGGAAAATATTTTTCTAGGACAATAACAATATATATACACTTTTTTTCTTAAAAATAACAAATAGAATAATATATTTTGCTTTACAAGTCATAGTTTTCAGCTCATAAAGTGTACTATAGCTATTCTAAGACAAAACTCTGTTTCATGCATATTTGATTTGCCATTTAAATTAATAGATTGGCTCAACCAATAACTGTGTAAAATGAGACTTAGAATCAATTAAAATTACTTAATTTGTTTTTCGTTTATAAAAACTAAAAAGGGATAATTTCAATTAGCTAGTTGGTTTAGGAATAATTAATGCTCATAAAGAGTCTAAACTCAAAAAGAGACTTGCTGAGGCTGAGATTGAAGTGAAAAAAAAGCTAAGAGATTTCTTCTTTAATCCAAAGAAAATTCAAAAAGTTGCTAAATCTAAAATATCCTCTCTAAGAGGGCAACCAACTAAAATTGAGATTGCTCTAGGAGAATCTATTTCCTCATCTTCAAATGGCAATGCTCTTGCAAGTATTAAGGAATAGCCTTTTAATAAGACTAAGAAAACCATAACTAAGCAAAAAGTTGTTCTAGATGCCCAAAATAATAGATTGAGTGTTACAGTTACCTCAATTATGAACAAAAATGACGAGTTGGATCATCACCTAAGCAATTGTAAAAAAAGATACACAAATCTCTGAGCTTAAAACCAAAGATAAAAGGCTATCTTGAGCTCTCAGCTCAAAGATAAGGACTATCTTGAGCTCTCAGTCCAAAGATCAAAGCTATCTTGAGCTCTCAGCTCAAAGATAAAGGCTAACTCTTTAGTTTTAAGTTCAGATAATCTATTGTTGCAAGTTGCTTACAGAGATAATCCAAACTATTGATCTTTGTTCATCAATGAGGTAGCTGCAACACCCAATCTGTCACTTAATTATGGTTTCTTCAGCCTTATTACAAGACTATTCGTTAACACTTGCAGAAGCATTAGCACTTGAAGTAGAGGAAATAGCTTAGCCTAGAGCAATCTTAGTTTCTCTCTTGGAGAGGATATTTCAGATTTAGCAGCCTTTGAATTTTCTCTCAAAAACTCTAGTTCTCCTTGAAATCTCTTAGTTTTCTTTCGCTTCAGTCTCAACTTTAGCAAGTTTCCTTTTGAGTTTAGACTCTTCGTGAGCATTAATCATTCCTAAACTAGCTAGCTAAATATAAAATAAAATAAAAAAGAGAGAAACAAATACATTAATAACACATACAGAAAAATTAAGAGCCGATAACAAAAATCAGTAAGAGTCACCCAAAAGTTATGACTTGTCTAACTATTAAGCATGCACGTTCATATTGGATAGTTTCATTCAACATTGCAGGAGTGACAATATTTTGAACGGAGTATCATACTAGCATATTGGAATGTGTTCTCCTCTACCAAACTTTTTATTTAGAATAGAATGCTCTGGAGATATTTTGGAATCGTAATGCCTATAGTCTTCATTGTTTTTCAGTTCTGAAGTTTGACATCAAATCGTTTTCAGTCGCTTCACTACTAGAGAACTACCTTCTCCTATGGCATTACTGGAAAACCGAAGGTAGCAAGAAGAAAAGACATTAATTGAAATGCTACATGGAAATGCTTTAGTTGATATTTTCATCTCTGCAAGACTAATTGTACCGCCTTAATTCCCATATTGAGTATGTTTTGAGAAGATCATGAATATTTAAATAACAGTCTATGAACTAAAAATACCTTCGAGCTAGCCTTTTGAGTGAGGACTAATGGTGTTATATTTGATTTTTAGAGTCGACTCAGTCTATACCTGTGTGGGTCTTAGAAGGCTGCCACGGGGCTCTTAACCGAGGGAGATTATAATGTCCCAAATCTAGAGAGATTTTAACGCCTTAAGATTCACATCAGGTATGTTCTAGAAAGATGATGAGTATTTAAGTATTGGTTTATGAACCCCAAATACTTTCATGCTAGTACTTTTGAGTGAGACCCTGTGGTACTATATTCGATATTAGAACTGACCCAGCCTATATTTGTATAGGCCTTAGAAGGCTGTTACGAGCTAGAATCATAGTAAATATAGACCTTGCCTATAGGGTTATATGTGGGCTATTGCATGTGGACTCTCTGGTGAAGACGCTAAGTCTTTAATAGAAGGAGATTGTAATGCCCCAAGTCCTATATTAGGTATGTTCTGGAAAGATCATAGGTATTTAAGTGATGGTTTATGAACCCAAAAAGTACCTTACCTTGTGGTGTTATATTTTGTATTAGAGCCGACCTAATCTACACCTATGTGGACCTTGGAAAGCTGCCACGGGTCAGAATCATGGCAAATATAGATCCTACCTATACAACTCTGCCTATAAGGGTTATATATACGCTATTGCATGCAGACTATTACATTTGGTATTAGAGTTGATCCATTCTATACCTGTGTACATCTTAAAAGGTTACCACAAGCCAAAATCATGGTAAATGTATACAGTCTCTAAAGTTGACATATTAGTATAAAATTCTGCAAAAAATTTCAAATTAACTCTATAAGATAGTGACATTAAAGTGTTATTTTAAAGTAGAAAATTTAAAATAACTATAAGAGCCAAATTTAGGAGACCCAAAAGTGAGTAGAATCAACACAGACAGGAGAAGCAATCCCAAAAACTAGCAGAAGCAAAATAGCCAAAATTGCAAAACAGGAAAAAAAAAATTATAAGCCATAATGTGGTAATCTTCACTGCAAAGAGAGAGGCCCGGGCTCGGCTCTTATCGGGAGCAAACAGAAAATTTCCACTCCGATGTATCCCTGCGAGTTTGTCCAAGATCTGATACTTACAAATAGAGTTTCCAGGTCTGCGTCCCTGGCGGCTATGCATTTTGTATTTTTGGCAATAATAGACAGAATTTGATCTAAATCATGTGAACATGAATAAAAAAATGAACAGATAAAAAAAGAAAGAAATTTGGATGGCATCTTTGTTCACAGATTTTGGTACGACGTGGAATTTACAATGTGATGCTTGGACTATCAAATGTGAACATTCAAGTCTATTATTTAAACACTTGCTTTTTGATACCTTAAAATAAATATATAGGACTGACTACTAACAATAATTATTGATAGAGATTTTGTCAACAATGAATTTAGAAAATTGTAAGATGTAACTTGTATGTGAAAAAAGTTAGAAAAGTAAAGTATATAAGGAGATAAGAGATTTATAATGGTTCAACCCTAAAAAAGATGAGCCTACGTCAACTATTTTTCACTAATTTCTGAAGAATTATAAGAGCTACTCTAAGTGTTAAGGTAAGAGTAAAGAGAGAATTACAGAGAAAGTGTATAGTAAAATAATTGTGAGAAGATCTAACAATGAAACTGAGCCCCCTTTATATAAGTGAGAGTAACTCAATATTTCCCAATTGTGAGAATATGAAAATACCAGCTAGGAGATACAATTTTGGATAATAATACAGAATTGGGTAATAACTAAATAGATGGATTGCTTGATCTCTACTCAGAAGTTTATTTTCCTTTATTTACAGATTACTCATTTAAAGCTCAATCTAATTTCCTTTTACTGTCGCTTAAAGTTGCATATTCTTTATTCAAGATAGGTCACACTATTGGTTGAGATGTTAATATGCGATCTAGAGCGTTTATCTCAGTTGTTTTAACTTTCTTTTCTCGGCGTTGACCAGTGTCATTGAACTCATAAACTTGCATTATGAACCCAGAATCACAGACTTGATTTCTCTAGTTCGATGTTGATGATTAGACTTGGATATATAAAACTAGACAAAATCCATGGGAGAATCCAAGGTTTCTATGCTCTTGGGTTCGTAGATCAAATTCATAAACATAGAACTGTCGATTTAGGGTCGAATCTAGATTTTGTTTAGGTCGAACAATAGACGTAAACTTGATGAATCGACAGACAAATCTTTGAAAACTTGTTCGAACTTGTAGGATAGAAATCTTATAGATAGACGAATCTATAGGTCAATTAGAAGAACTTGATCGGATCATAGATAGACGAATGGACAAATGTCGGTGCAATTTTAAGGTTTCTAGCCCTAAATTGCTAGTCTTTACTCACATGTAGTGAGTAAATCTATAATAGATAAACTAGCAAGCCTATTTCTAAGTCACACTGAGGTTAGTTTTATAAATAATTCATGAATTTACTTGTAGAACAATGCTTGCATAGGATTAAATATGTCCTATATTTCTTCTAGTAGCGATGAGAGTAGGGAGGGGAATGTGTTCTCAGGGGTGTCGTCATTCTTCGACCCGAGCATAGTTCGATAAACCTCCAAGATTATGTAGAGCAGGAGCCTGAAACAAAAATAACCAGAGCTAGGAAAAGTAGTCCTTGCATACGCGGCCTTCTTCAAGATCAATGACCTTAACACATTAGGGATGCACCTGAGTTAGCAAAGGGCTATAACTATGTGTAAGAAGAATGGTCGTGTGTCAATGTAAACACGAGCTGTACAATAAATAAGCTCGAGAAGATAGTGTGAGATTACAAGATCAATGTTCCTCTTCGCCTTCCCATAGAGTTCAATTAACCACACACCCCTCCTTACGGCAATGCTTCCTTCTCAAACATGATTCTAAGATACAGCGTCCATCTTCAGTAACATCCATATATTAAGTTGATAGTCGACTATTATGGTATAGTTCCTTTTCAGCTAACTCCAAATACTTATAGATACATGATAGGTTTGTACATATTATATCATAAATTAGGTCTAGGAACCCCAACCTCTGAATAATTCGCTTGGTTTTACCAAGTGAAGTCGAACTCTTCTAACTTTGGCTTCTTCTTCATAAGCAAGTTGTTGAATCAGGCGATCAAGGCCATTTTTGGGGTTCACAATAACAAGGCAATCAAGGCCATTTTTGGAGTTCGCAATAACATAAAAAATGGAAAAATCTATTTTTCTACTTTGAATATACATATGATAGTTTCTTTCAAAACTTTGGTAGGTAACTTTAGATATAGCTTGCTTTTGTATATATTTTCGTCTTAAACTTGTTATCTGATCGTATATTTATGTCTTCGTAACAAACAAGGAGTGCCCTGGACTAAGTGAAGCATAACACGCTCGCATATGTAAAGTTAATAATCTTCCAATTGAAGAATTCGATTGGAAAAAGCTCACAACAGAGAACTTGATTGCTAGCGGGTTATTCCCAAGGGTAGTTCTCTTCCTTTCTCAACCAACCATCCAGCCAAACCTTCGAGCTCAAAGACGTAAAAAGATGTGGCTGACTTATCTTCCAAGTCTAAAAAGTGAAAAATGCCTCCCACATTCGACACTCAACAGCTGTAATAATTTTCTAAAATCCTCTACATTTATATATATATTTGTATCGCATCTTCCATCTCCTATACCAATTGCATTATTATTATGCAGACATGACTCTAATATGAGGTGGGTTGCAAGCTCTACCTTTTACTTTGGGTTCTTGAACAAAGTCAAGATCCGTAAGAGCACCCCTCCAACTTCAAAGGGGAAAGAAAATGTCGATACTTCCAAAAGAATGAAGGTTGCCTTTGGTGAGTCCTTCAAAGCTCACCTCGTCCCATAGCATCTATAGAAATAACGAGCCAGCTTGATCCCTTAAGCAAACAACTAGATTCTTCTTATTTGGGAGCTCCTTCCAACCAGACTAATAAAGATGTTGAGTTGCTCGCCTTCGGTTAATTGCCAAAGAAACTTGGTCTTAGTACAGCTTTCATAGACCATATTACATCAATAGAAGGCTGGGAAAAGATGAAAAAGAGGCCACTAAAGTTCGTATTCTATGCCACTATGAGAATGCTAGCTAATGTAAGTTCGAATTGCCCTTCCTAGTTATGTATGCAAAGTTCTTTCTATTATTGATATCTTTCCTTCATTTCAAACTACTATAGCTATTGTTCTCATGTACGAGCTTGTCTTCGAGTGTATGGAGAAAGGGGAAAAAGTCGAAGAAATAACCCAATCATGCGAGAAGCTAAAGAAGACCCATGAAGAGGAGAAGAATAACGTCGAGTCTGAGAAGAAGTAGCTATAAGAGGCCTTGGCCAAAGCAAAGGTAGAGAAGGAGCAGCTCGAGGAAAGGATAAAGGAGTCGAAATTATCATCTTTCTACACCTTGATCCTCTGAAAGGGGCGGATCACAAAGCCATCGAAGACTTCAAGGCCACTAATAGCAAGGAGCTCGAAGATAAGGCCAATGGCATTGCCACGTCTACTATTATATATAATATTCACTAAGAGCATCCGAAGTTTGACTTTTCTTTCCTTGGAGAGGATATAGTCGAACATGTTAAGAGTTGTAACGCTGACAAGGCTGTAGAAGAAGCTACTAATGGCAGATGAGGGGGCGTATCTGCACAATAATTTTTTTTTAACTAACTTTATAAACTTAAAGATAAATACGGGCTTGTCCTATTTGTATTTTGTAATATTTTACTTGCACATGGGTGCGAGCTTATATTTATGATAACTTCAAGTTTATATTCCTGCAAAATATTATATTAGTGTTAATAAAAATATACGTCGCATAATAATATAAACGCATAATTTAATCAAGTAGTCAATCATAAATTAACTGATCAGTATGGTATTGTGATTTAAATCCAATAACTTTAAATAGATTTTAAGTATTAGAATAGATTAGGTCACTTATAAAAAGTAATGAGCATGAGTGATACGAACTCAATGTTTGTTTTTCAAAAGTTCCATGTTAAATAAAATTAATAGTAATATATTGCATTGAACTATGAATGTTTTGCTTAGTCACTTGTTTGTTTAAGAAGGGATTTCACGTAGTACGAGATACTAAGGCATGAAGCGAAGAGAAAAATCCTAAGACTCTTTAGAAATTATGCGATTCAAAATTTCAACTCCTTTAGATGAACATTTACATAGTACTTTAGGAAGTAAGTAAAAGATTATTTATTCTGATCTCATTGCCCCCCGAGATTTATGGTATTTAAAGACAACCATAAAACTATAAAAGATGAACAAAATATAATGAAAATAAAATGTATTAAGATAATTAATTAAAGAAATAATGCTTTTATTGATTAAATCAAATGAAGAATAACAAAAGATTTGCTTCCTAGGCTGTTGAAGCTATGAAGATACATATGTTTTCATCGATAATAGCGACAAAGCTATTTTACATTCCAAGCATGTTCAATCTTTTGTCCTCCAACGCGAGCTAGTTTGTATGTCCCAGGTCGAATGATAATGCCTATAATATAAGGCCCGCTCTCTAGTGTTAAGGAGAACTTATCGAAGAACAAGATCACCAATTTCAAATTATTTATTCTCGACTTTAGAATTTTAGTAGCGAATAGTACGTTGTTGATATGATATAACTTGTAGCTGAGATTGTTCACGCCTTTCTTCTAAAATATCGAACTCGATTCTCATCACGATTATAAGCAGATCTACGCATGGAGCTTGCACTAACAAGAACTATTGCTTCGTATCTATAAGCCAAAGAAAATGTACTCTCTCTAGTGGTAGCACGTTAAGAGGTGCGATAAGCTGATAATACTTTAGAAAGCATCTCTAGCCAAGCTCTTTTGTAGCTTTCTAATATTGTCTTTAAATTCTACTTCAAATCTTGTTTATAGCTAAAACTTGACTATTGGATTGTGGATGAACAATAACTGAGAAACTTTTCTTGATACTCAGGTTATCCTAAAAATTATAGAATTCATTGTAATCAAATTGCTTCCCATTATCTGAGACTATTGTATGTGGTATACCATATCGATAAATGATAGACTTGTAAATAAAATCTGTTATCTTTCTTGCAGAATTGGTTCTCAACTTCTGTCTGCTTGGTGAAATAATCAACCGTAACCACAATATATTTTAATCATCCTCATACTAATGGAAGCATCTTAATAGTACTAATTCCCCAAATTGCAAACAACAATGGACTACTCATTGAAGTAAGAGGAACAAGAAGTGATTTAGGAATGGTCACAAATCATTGACATTTATCGCATTTTCGAGCAAACTCTATAGTATCTTTCTTTATGGTAGGCTAGAAATATCCTTGCCTAAGAGTTTTTTTTTTACAAGTGCCTACCCTCTAGAATGATTTTAGCATATGCCATCATGAAACTCCCTCATAATATAGAGTGCTTTTTCTTCATCAATACATAACAACAATGGCAAGCTAAAAAAATTTCAATAAAGCTTCCCATCATAAATAATATAATGAGCCACCTTTATCCGAATTCATTTTGCATCTTCTTTATCGTTGAGAAGGTTGCTATCTTGTAGATACTTCATTATAAGTTCTAACCATGAAGGCTTCTTGTCAATTGGCATAGTTACTCGAGGCTCTCCTTCAATATTGGGCTTTGCAAGGTATTTGACAGGAACTAGTTTTAGCAATTTTATATCCTTTGTTGAAGCTAACTTAGCTAGAGCATCTGCTTGGGTATTTTTAATGTAAGGAAATATCTGAATGCTATAAGTAGTTTATGTCAAAAAATATCTTTGCACCTCTTGTAGATCGGCCAACATATTTCCCCTTATGATCTGGTAGTCTTTCATTACTTGACAAATAAACAACTATGAATCACTAAATACCTCAATCATCTTGACCTTCATGTTTTGTATAAGCTTGAATCTAGTGATCAATGCTTCATACTCTTCTTTATCATTTGATGTTGGAAATCCAAATTAGATGGACAACGAATATTATATCCTTCTAGGCTAATCAACGTCAAACCCACGCAAGCAACATTTTTATTTGACGATCCATCAATATAGAGCTTTTAGAATTTCATTAAATTCATTGTAGGTTTCTCAATTACTTCTGTCAGAAGATTGACATTATAAGTGAACTTTGCAATGAAATCTACAAGAATTTGACTTTTAATCACAGTGCGAGGTCAAAAATTGATATCGAATTGGCTTAACTCAACTGTCCGCTTAAGTAATCATCTTGATGCTTCATGATTTTGTAAAACCTACTTTAATGGAAAATTTGTGAAAACCTTGATGAAATGTGCATGAAAATATGGATGAAGCTTTTGAGATACGATGACAAGTGCTAGTGTCAATTTCTCTATCTTTGGATATCTTGTTTTGGCATCGAGCAGTCTTTTGCTGATATAGTATACGGGCCATTGTATACTTTCTTCTTTTCGAATCAATGCAGCATTTGTTGCATACTTTGAAACGGTGAGGTATAAGTTCCAATTTTCCCCGAGTTTTGGTATCGATAAGAGTGGAGAAGAAGTGTCTTTTTAAATCTTAGAATGCCTGCTCATACTTTTCGGTCCACTCAAATTTCTTCGAGTTTTTCAGGACCTCAAAGAATAGTTGACATTTATCGATCGATCTTAATACAAATCTACTAAATGCAACCACTTTTCCTGCTAGACTTTGCACATCTTTCGGCTTGCGAGGTGATTGCATGTTAATTAGTACCTAGATCTTCTGAGGATTACCTTCAATACCTCGCTGATTGACTATGAACCTAAGAAATTTCCTAGATCATGCTCTAAACACATACTTCTAGGGGTTCACTTTATCTGATACCTTCAAAAAATCTTGAATATCTCATCAAGGTATATGACATGATATACAACTTTCCTCAATTTTACCAACATATCATCGACATACATCTCCATTGTCTTGCTAATTTATTTTGTAAATATCATATTGACAAGATATTGATAAGTTTCTCCTGCATTGATGAGTCCAAATGAAATCTTCTTATGATAATATAGTCCCTGATCTATAATGAACGAGGTGTGCTCCTCATCTAGCTCGTACATGAGAATTTAATTATATCCAGAATATGAATCCATAAAACTTGGCAGCTTATATCCGAACGTCGCATCTACAAGCTAGTTGATTCTTAGAAGTGAAAAATTGTCTTTTGGGCATTCTTTATTAAGAATAGTGAAATCAATACACATCCTCCATTTTCTATTGAGTTTCTTCACCAGAACTGGATTTGCAAGCCAGTTTAGGTAAAAGGATTCCATGATAAATCCGATCTCAAGCAACTTCTCGACTTCCTCTTTCAATGCAACATAAAGTTCTAGATTTATCGCCTTTTTCTTCTGTTGCATAGGTTTCATCATTGTATCAATGTTGAGGTGATGACACATAATGTTCGGATTAATCCCCATCATATTTGAATGTTGCTATACGAAAACATCCAAATTTGCTTTTAAGAATGCAACTAGCTCAAT
This sequence comes from Parasponia andersonii, assembly GCA_002914805.1. NCBI lineage: Eukaryota > Viridiplantae > Streptophyta > Magnoliopsida > Rosales > Cannabaceae > Trema > Trema andersonii. The sequence goes on along the minus strand of JXTB01000348.1, from coordinate 447,430 downwards.
CCGCACGGGATCTTGAAGCTTTATTCTAATTTTTAATACCTTTGAAAACTCATCGATTGACAAATCTTCCAAGTCTTTGATTAGTCAAATCTTAAACTCTTCATCGATCTCTCATGGATCAAGGTCTTCAATTGACATTTTACCATATGTGTCTCTTTGCTTTTGGACCATCATATTACGAGGCATTATTTTTCATGTACCATGCTTTAGAGAGTTGTTATAATAAGACCATGCATCATATTAGTTGCCTTGCAATTCGCTTACTTCATATTGATTTGGGAATTTCATAGTGAGATGATAAATAGAGGTAACAACTTGTAATTCCCTCAGAGTTGGTCTCCTTAATACGATATTAAATGCAGAGGGGAAATTTACTACTAAAAACTAGGTCATCATTGTTGGAACTCTTAGATAAGTTCAAATATTCACCATCAACTCAATCATGCTTCTTGGCATTATGCTATCTCCTGTAAATCTATAGAGTGGAGTGACTTTGGATTTTAAATCGCTATCATTCAATCTCATCTTCTTGAATGTATTATAATACAAGATATCAACTAATTTCCGCCATAGTTGTGCACTACCATAGTTAATTTCTATAATGGCGTATTGTTATTCAAGTAATGGACCTTCGTAGCATCCTGCTCCGTGAAAGTAATATCCATATCAAGAACCTGTAAAAGCTTCTGCGGACGTTATTTGAGGTGCATCAAATTAGTCAATTACTATTGACGAGCTTCACGTGCATACCTATCCTGCACTCTTTTTGAATCTCCACTGACATGTGGATTTTTAAATATAGTCCGTACTTCATGTTGAACTTTTGGAGGTCACTGTGAGTCTTCTTCTTGCACTTCACCGTTTTGTCTTGTATATTCCTACAATCATTTTTTTTTATTAGCCTCCCAATTTCATCTTTTAAGGCATAACAATTATTAGTGTGATGTCCAATATCATTATGATATCGACAAAATTTATTGGGATCATGTTTTACTCTATCCCTCTTTATTGGCTTTGGCTTGCAATACTACTCCTATTGATTTGTGATTGTATAGATATGATCTATGGGTACATTTAGTTTGGTATAATAATTAGATCATAATGGAGCTCTTGGAATCTCCTACTCTTTTTGGTTTGAGTTGTTTTTCAGTTGGTTGTTTATTCTTCCTCTTTTTTCGACTTCTTATTATTGATGTTGATGTTACTTATGGTCGTATCCTTAGTTATGTCTTTACCTTCTTTCTTCTTGTCTTATAAAGGTTTTCTTAAGAAGAGTCTACCTTAGATGTCAACTAACTCTCTGATAGAAGTCTTCAGGAGTTTTATATTCTCGCTCTAGTAATTCTTCCCAAAGTTTGGTCTCTGGTTGTACTCCAGCTATCATTAAAGTTAAGACATCACTTTCTGGCGTATTATTTACTTTTGCTAACTCTGAAGTACAATAGTTGAGGTATGACCGTAGAGTTTCCTTTGGACCTTATGGAATAGTAGACAAGTTGATTAAAGGAATGGTAAAATTTTTCACAACCTAAAATTGTCTCAGAAATGCAGACTAGAATTGCTACCAAGATAAGATCGAACTTGCTTAAAGTCTTATGAACCACTTTTTTGCTACACTTATGAGGGTTACAATAAAACACCTACAATGTGTGAGGTCATCAACCCAGTGGAGCTCTATCAGGTCATTGAAATAATCCATATGGTCTTGTGGATCAGTCTTTCTACCGAAAGTATTTGTTATATAAAGTTTGAATCCAGCAGAAAATGCAGCTACTTGAACTTCTTCATTAAATGATAATTGATGATATCCAACTACCAGCTCATCATCCTATCTAGCGAGTACATCTAATATGATCCTTAGATTATGAATGTCAATGTTAGATGGAAGGGCATTATCATCCCTTGCTGGTGGTAAGGGTGGTCTTTAGTCACTATTATCACGACACAAGCTAGGGTGGTTAGATTGGGTTGGTTGTAACCTTCTAGAAGACTTAATTGAAAAAGTTCGATACGATGGAGATTGGTTGTTATGATGCGATGTGGATTACTCATTACCACCTCTTTCACGTCGTTGTTCCAATTCTTCTCTTAGGTTGGTAAAGTCCCGTCTTGGTCCCCTACTAATTCTCTCAAAGATGTTTCTCAATTAATGATTCTGATCGTTGTTTAGGTGGCCACAGTTAGTTGGAGCTTTCCGAGAAGGATGTCCACGATCATGGTTTGTACTCAAACTTTCAGTACCAGACTTCTGTGGTAAGTCTACGACCTTGTTTTTTTCCTTTAGAAGTGCGATCTATATGGCGCTCTTGCTAAATTCTAGGCTGATCATTATTTCCCATTTCTTGAATGTGAATCCCCCTCTTAGGCTGTCGAGTAGGATGATCTCTAGAGTGTTCCTGTTGTGGTGGCATCACCATCTGCCCTTTAATAAGTCACCTCAAAGAATCATTAATCTGATTGGTGATTTGTTGAAGGTTTGCAAAAGTATCCTCTATATGATTTTATCTTTGAAGTATATTATGCTCTTGTGTAGTCACAACTGGTTGATCCTGAGCAAGATCAACCTGTGCAGTAGCAGCACTTTGAGGTTGATTTTGGCTAACTCAAGCATTTTTGGTGTTTGCTATTGTTGAATAGACGAGATTGACAAACTTTTTGCTGGAATAGCCTTCCTTTTCGCGTCAATTATTAACCGAAGTTTTGTCAATAACGAATTTAGAAAATTACATGATGTGGCTTGTGTGTGAAAAATATTGGAAAAGTAAATAAGGAGACAAGAGTTTTCTAGCGGTTCGACCCTAAAAAGATGTGCCTACATCCACTGTTCTTCCCTACTTTCTCTGGAGAATTATAAAAGCCTTCTTAAGTCTCAAGATGAGAATAAAGAAAGAATTACAGAGAGAATGTTTAGTAAAGTGATTGTGAGATAATCTAATAATGAAATTGAGCTCCTTTCATATAAGTGAGGGTAGCTTAATAATTCCCAATTGTGAGAATAGAAAAGTACCTAACAGAAGATACAATTTCGAGTAATAATGTAGAATTAGGTAATAACTAAATAGATGGATTGCTTCAAAAATTTGTTTCATTTTCTTCACAAATTGTTCGTTTGAAGCTCGATTTAGTTTTCTTTTATTGCTACTTAAGGTCGTATATTCTTGATTCAAGATAAGTTGCATTATTGATTGAGATGTTATTAGTCAGTCGTTTTGACTTTTCTTTTTTGGCGTTAATCAGTGTCATAGATTTTAGATTGTATAACAATAATGAAGAAATATTTGTAATTCAATAAGCAATACTTACAGGAATAATAGCTTATAGTTGTAAATGAATACTGGTGGTAAAGTTGTCGCATTTTGTTTTTAATAAATTTATTTGTTTATTTATTTTTGAACTGTTCAATAAATTTATTTATGATATATTTACAAGTTAGAAAGTAGTGTTAGAATTTGCCAATATGATGATATATTAATTAATGCTTTAATATTTTTGCTGAAGTATATTTCACTTATAAGTTTGGTGAAAAATGGCAAAACTTTGACGAGGCCTAGAAGTGGTAGGGTCTTTGCTATGCAACAAAACTTAGGATTGTTTTGCTGCACGTGAATCTCCATAACTAATAGCAGATGTAAATAGGAAGATTTCAAAGCAATCATAACCACAGATCCTTGTCGATCAATTTTTCTTCGTCATTTTTATTTAATTATCTTTACGCTTCTGTTTTTGCACGATTAGTCCTCAACTTTATACCCTTTGGCATATTGGTACTTGCCTTTTTTCTTCTCATGACACATTATTCTCCAACTTTTGTACCATTAGTCCTTTCGTTCGTTAATGTTGATTTTTCACTTTTATTTAACCACACGTTGAGCATGTGATAATTTTTAGAGATAACGAGTAGCATGTTAACTACTTCTTGCCCATTTATTCAGCTAAACCCAATAACATATCTATTTTGCGGTAGAAGTTGTGACAAATGAAGGGAAATACTTGTAGGTGCGACAAATTCATAGTAATAATGAAGACATTATGGTCCACTGAATAGCAAGAATGTTCATGGGTCTATGAAGAACAATCGGTATTTTCTTTTTGTTAATTTACATGTGTTTCATTTCTTTATTTAATGTAATAATTACTTATAATTGATTTTGTTCATTGATATAGCTCAAGAGAGGCTGTGTCCCCCCACCCTCTTCTTTGGATTAGTAATTTAGTGGGCAAATTTGTAAGAGATCTAAAATAGTGAGTATCGACGTACTGAGGCAAATTAAGGACATAGAAAAGGAGGATTTTTACTTGCAAACATCAAATGCAGTATGTGTTGTAATCCAACTCCACAGGTGAAGTAAGAAATATTGATAGTGAAACCTACCCCAAAAAAAAAAAATTTGTATTGGAATTTAGAAGACAATTTATGTAAAATTTTTAGAATTCAAACCCTCTATCCTTCTATACAAAACGATACTTTTGGACCAGTCCAATGATGTTGCACTGTTGCATAGTATATTGGGCATTAATTTGTAAAGGAAAAGGATAGGAACCAATAAACCAAAGAAGTAGTAAGTGAGGGACCGATGTTGCAAAAAGGCCTCATCTTTAACCTTTTTTTATTAAAAAAAATTTGCAATTTATATTTTATATTATACTTCATCTGAAAATAAGAGATGCCACATTTACAATTTTTTAATAGGGTGTCGGTGGGCAACAAAATTAAAAGTAACGTTAAATTGAAGTCCACGTTGTTTTCCTTTCACAGTTTCACTGCCAAGACAAGCAAATAATGGAGTCCACTATCGCTATGTCAAGCCACAAACATTTCAAACTTACGCAAGGAAGAAAAATGTTTACTAATGTATAATAAAATGAATTGTAAAAGGAAGAATTTTTTTTTTAAAAAGTACGGAATAAAAAATTAGGTTATTATTTTCTACTTTACTAAATATGTAAGAGATTCATCTAAATTTGTATCTTAAATATGTCGTTAAATTCAAACACATGAATAAATGTATGAGATGGGGAAATAATTCCCTAATTTTTATTCCTATTATGGTCAATTATCACTTAGTAAACATGGTTGTAAAATTTTTCTTGGATAATCTCCACTCTAACAATACTTTCTATGAATCATGATAAAAATAAAATTAGTTTGGTGTTATTAGCTACTTAAAAATTAATGTCACTTATTGGGAAAAAAACAAAAAGGAAAAACTTTCCATTTGATGTAAGGAGAGGTCAGTCCCCCTGTTAAAAGGGACAGCCAGTATCCTTGCGGGGATGGTCAATACTCAATGGCCTTACTAAACATAGCAAAAGAGAATATATGTTTTTTGCTTTTATCCTTTATTCAGTTTAAGGCATGTTAGCACCAGTATCAATTTCAAAGATACAAAAAGTGAGCAGAGGAGAATCACCAATCACTATATGTATAACCCATAGTCCAATACACCCAGTTTGAGAAGTATGAGGTACTGGGATCAAACCCCAGCCTCCTCTCCCCCATATACTAACCTATGTCAAAAAAAAAAAAACAAAACAATAGTCCAATACTATGATTTGTAACTTTCCATACAAAAGCTAAAGGAGTACAATTTGTACCAATTTCGTCAAAATTTTGCTTAAATTGATTGTGGTAAAAACATAAAAGTTCTTTCAACTTGGGATAGATTTACCCAATAACACAAGACAAAAATTACTGCATTCGGACATTTACAAACAGGGCAATCACATGTAATAAAACCAAAAGTGCAAGAAATCTACATCTACAACATTACATAATAGTCTACTCCAAACATAATTAGCACGAACTCACCCACTCTCCTCAAAATCATGTTAAGTCAATTCATTAATTTGGTAATTGCCTTGGACGAACATTATCATTAGCGGGATTAGAAGTTCTTATAGTTACATGCAAAAAGAGATACCATTCAGATAGACTTCTTTCTTCCTTTTAATCCAGCACAAAAAAAATTGGGGGTGGATGAGATCCCGCCTTGTTTAAAAAGGAGACTGGTCCCTTCTATAATCCTAGCCATTGAGAATTAAAATGATTAAATCCAATGGTTGAGGTTAAAAGTTTTGTTGGACTTCTTGGCCCAAAGTCCTATTGAGTGCTCATAGTTGGTGCATAGCCTAATAATTGTGGACTAATGTGAAAAGAGACTAGTTGCAATTATTTTGTCATTAATCACAATATTGCAATTAATGACTTGTAATAAAAATATATATGCATATATATATATATATATACATGTAATAATTCCTAATAGATTTTAAGAGTGAATGTGTCAAATTTGTATTTTGACACATTTAATACTAATCATCTCCCTATTCATTAAGGAATATTTCCTATTAATTAAACAATTAGGAAATATCCTTAATAAGAGGGAAAAGATACGTACGTATTAGTGGGGTCTCCTTTTATTTTTCACGAGACAGAAAAAAATAAACATAGAGAAAAATATACGCTCTCTCTCATCTTCCATCTCTCTCTCTACCTTAACAAATCTAATGAGTTCTCTTGAATGGTGGAATCTGTGGTAGTTATTCTTGTAACACTACTAACCGTAAGTATTCAAAAGATAAGTCTTTCTACAACAGACGTGAAGTACTAAGGTGATTCCTATACCGGCGGTAGGTTTAAAGATTCAACCAGTACCATCGTCACCTATAATTCCGATATTGGTATTAGAGTGGCTGTTGGTGAGCTCCGTTCTCCGTTGGAAAAAAGACTAAGAAGGGAAGTACATGAACTCTTAAATCAAAAATACCCTTATGATGCCATGTTTTTAGTTTATATAGTTTTATATATTATTTGGTCGTGATTTTTTAATATATAGTAGAATATTGTGTATATGTTCTATCATAGAAATTTGGAAATAGTTTAATATATGGTTTGAGAGATTTTTTGAGTCAAAAACGCTTTATCTGAAAGTTTGACTGCGTTTTCTGATTACATTGTTATTTAATTGGATGTGATTTTAATATTTTTGGAATCTACATGAAATTAGCTTTCTAACCATAATAATATGTATTTTTTAGAATTTTATTTGTAGAGATATGATTATTTGAATTTTATGTCATATCTATTAATGCTTTTCTATTTTAGCAATCTGAGGATTGAATCACACTCTCTTTAAATGAGAGTGTGTCTCACTTGCACCTTAATGGTGGAGTTGGTAATGACGGAGCATGTCATTGGGATGACAGGAAGGTGAGGAGTGCATTGGTGGTACTTATTTCTCGGAACAAGTGACGCAAAGGGGCGTGTGTTCTACACATGCTAGCGTGTGTTCTACACATGCTGCCGTGTGCTTGTGTACCAGCCTTGCAGTGCATGCCAGGCCGTGCTTGTTGCACTGGCCCTGGCCCAATTGTGCCCCACTGGGTGAAGAGCCGTAAGCCGTGCCACTAAGCATTGGCCAAGGGCCTAGCAGCCCAGGCATTGGCAACTGGGTCGTGCTTGTGGGCATAGGCCGAAGGCCTAACAACCCAGGTGCTGGCCACTAGGTCGTGCTTGTGAGCATTGGGCACAACCAATTTTTTTTTTGTTTTATTTTTTTTAATTGAAAAAAGGTTGCTTTACAAAAATATTAAAAAATTTAGAAAATACTTTTTTATTCCAAATTTATTTAATTAATTTTTTTTTGGTGTGCACTTCATGTGACATTTTATTAGTTATTAATTATGTGCAATTTTTTATTGAGTTTGATTATGTATACATGGAATTTTTTTAATAAATATGCATGTATATATCTGAATGACAATATTTGTAATATGATTAGTTGCTTATGTATTTATAGCACTATTTAATATTGTTATAGTAAACATGTTAGGATTTAATTAATTTGCAATTACTATAAATTATGCTTAATTTATTTAATTGCAAGTACATGCTTATTTTTTGCACAAAATTATGTGATGTGTATGTTTAAAACATGCTAAAAATGTCACATTTTAGTGGGAGTATAATGGTAGAATTAATTGTTTTCCTATATGCTTTTTGTGCAATGTTTAGATTTAATTTTAATAATGAACCTAAACAGAGGAGATGATTATAAGCATAGCAATTTTTCGATTTGTATCTAGTGAGAATTAGTTAGATTAGTCTAGAATTTTGCTGCAAAATAATTATATATAGTGTGGTAAATTATCTGTTTATCCTTTATGCACATGAGTAGATGGCTTCAAAGAGCATAGTGGCTAATTTGAATGAGAGAGAGAAGTTGGATGATGATAACTATGATATTCGGCATTGCAAAATCCAATATATTCTCGATGAGTAAGAGATTTTGGAAACCTTGACCTAGACGATGCCTGCACCCGAGGATGGCAATATTGCTCAACGCCGTCGCGATCGAGAAGCCTATCAGACTTGGCTTAAGAAAGACCGTTATGCACAATTTACCATGTTGAGCAATATGCACAATGACTTGATCGACGAGTTTGAAGAGTATGCTACCGCTCTGGAGATATGGGGTATCTTGAAGCTAAAATTTGGCGGGATGTCTACTACTAGACTTTGTGCACTGAACATTAGGTTTGACTCCTATAAGATGTGCCTGAGCCACACTATGAAGTAGCATCTTAGAGTGATGTCATCGATGATTCACGAACTGAAAGCAGCTGGCCACCCTCGATCTGAAGAGTAATAGATCTAAGCAAGAATTTGATCCTTACCACTTTTGTGGGAGCCCATGGTCATTACTATGACTTATAGTGAAAACATTAGAATTTTTGATGACATGTCACACCACCTTGAACTTGAAGCTAAGTGCTTAAAAGCTGCCAAGCCAAGCAAAGACTCAAATCCTAAGAGTGCCTATGTGGCAAAAGACCAACGCGGGCTAAGAAGGGCCAAGCGTAAGAATCAAGCTCCTAGGGGTGATTCTGGTAATGGACCCATGCCTAAGAAGACAAAGACCACCCAACGTAAGAGAGACAAGCATGATGGAAAAGGTAAGAATGGCAAATGCTACAACTATGATAAAGAAGGACACTTCGCTAGTGATTGCACTGAGCTAAAAAAGGTACTCCTTAACTTTAGTTCTTGCAATATTTATGTTACAAGCCATATTATGGTTGCTTATTCAACTTGCAAGGGAGCGAGTTGAGTTCAAAGAGTATCGTCGAATTTCAAAGGAGAGTCGAGGACTTTACTTGGGAAATGGAGCCAACGTGCAAGTGTTAGGCACTGGCACTTATATGCTGGAATTGCTCCATAACGTTCTATATGCTCCAGAAGTTTGACAAAATTTTTTATTTGTTGTGTTTGCTTAAGTTGGAATTTTTTTTTAATTGGTTATGATATTTATTTGGGAATAAATTTTTATGGTTGTGGTTTTTTCATGAATAGTTTTATTATGTTGGTTATTAATTATTCATCTAATAATAACAATGCCATTTCTTATATGACTACTGTAAATGATATTAATTCTTTTGTATGGTATACTAGACTAGGCCATATAGGGTACGATAGAATAAATAGATTAGCTAGATATGGATTCTTAGGACAACTCGCTAAAATTAACTTGCCTACTTGTGAACATTGTTTAATGGGAAAGTCAATTAGGAAACCTTTTAGAAAAGTCACACGAGCAACAATTCCTCTATAGCTAATACATTCTGATATCTGTGGACAAATGAACATGAGGGCTAGATATAGTGCCACTCATTTTATTACCTTTATAGATGACTTTACACGCTACAGTCATGTCCATTTGATCTCTCATAAATCAGAGGCATTTTAATGCTTTAGACGATTTATGAACTTTGTTAAGAATCAAGCAAAGAAGAGCATCGAGAATCTCAGGATAGACCGTGGCCGCGAGTATTTATCTGAGCATCAAGAAATTATGTGATGAAAAAGGCATTCTTCGACAGCTAACAATTCCTGGTACTTCGCAGCAAAATGGTGTAGCAGAGAGAAGGAATCATACGTTGTTAGAAATGGTTAAGTTGATGATGGTGCAGGCTAACCTCCTACTATCTTTCTAGGGGGATGCTTTATTGACTGCTACCTACATCCTTAATTGAGTACCTACAAAATCAGTTCTATCAATCTCTTATGAGCGATAAACCGAGCAAAAGCCTGAATTAGACCATTTACGCCCATGGGGTTCAGCAAGGTATATTCACACTACTTCTCACAGGCATGGGAAGCTAGGCCTAAGGGTACACAAGTGTATATTCATTATATACTCTAATGAATCAAAGGGATATGTAATATTTGGTGAACAACCCAATAGAATTATAACTAAAATTGAGTCACGATATGTAGATTTTCTTGAGGAGGAATTTCCAAGAAGAAGATATGTGGATAGAGACCTAAATCTATATGAGATTGAAGAACCAAATGAAGGTGCTCCAAATTCAACCTCAGAAATCAAGAGCGATTCTTTTCTTAGTAGGAGTGTACCTGTTAGTGGGAATGTACCATTAGATACTGGTTCTCAAAATCTATAATTGTGTAAGAGCCAACATAGAAGCGTCCCTCGTCATCGTTTTGAGATTAAGAGGGAAGCATTCATATGCACTTCACAGGATGGAGATGAACCTAAGAATTATCAAGAGGCTTTCTCATCTCCAACTTTTGAGAAGTAGCAAACAACAATGATTGAAGAGCTTGAGTCTATGAAAAAAAAACAAGTCTGGGACTTGGTGAATCTTCCACTTGGGCGAAAGACTATTAGGAACAAATGGGTTCTAAAAGTCAAATGTCAGGTAGACGGATCTATGAAAAGTTACAAGGCACAACTTATGGCAAAAGGCTACACTTAGAAGAAGGGTGTTGACTATGAGGAGACCTTCTTACTGGCAGTGTAGTTTGTCTCAATTCGCTTAATTATAGCTATTGTCGCTTATTTGGACTTGGAATTGTACCAAATGGATGTTAAAATTGTATTTCTCAATGGAGAACTGAATGAAGAAATCTACATGGATTAACCTGAGGGCTTTGAGACAAAAGGACAAGAGCACAAAGTTTGCAAGCTCTGTTGTTCTATTTATAGCTTAATATAATCATCTAAACAATGGTACTTTAGATTTCATCGAGCCATTATTTCTAATGGGTTCACGATGGTTGAGGAAGATCACTCTATGTATGTCAAATGGTCCAAGGAAAGTTTTATTATCCTTTCATTGTATGTAGACGACATACTCTTAGCTGGAAATGACAAGGAGATGATAGTAACTACTAAGGAATGGTTATCCTCAAACTTTGAGATAAAGGATATGGGTGAAGCAATTTCTTAGTTTGTCTCAAGAAACTTACATTAGGAAAATACTCAAACTGTTTCAGATACAAAACTGCAAACCCATTGACACTCCTATTGCAAAGAATGATGCCCTGAGCCTTAACATGTGTCTAAAGACTCAAGAAAAAAGACTTCATGGCCTGAGTTCCCTATGCCAGTGTTATTACCAGTGTTACTGGAAGTTTGATGTACACTATGATGTGTACTCTAACTGATATTAACTATGTCGTTGGGTTAGTTAGCCAGTTCCTATCAAATCCCAGACTTGCTCATTGAAAAACAGTGAAGAGAACACTTCAATATCTCATAGGGACAGTTGATTACATGATTTGCTATCAAGCGTTGGATTTGCACTTAATTAGCTATAGTAATGCTAATTAGAGTGGTGACCTAGATGAGCACAAATTAACTTCTGGTTATGCTTTCTTGCTCAGCAATGGCGTCATATCTTGGAGCAGTAAGAAGCAGTTCTGTGTAGCATTATCCACTATGGAATCGGAGTATGTTGCTTGATTAGCCACTGTATAAAAAAGGTATTTAGTTAAAGAGGTACCTTGCCCAACTTGGAGTTAGCACACCTACTTTAGAGCCTGTTACTATACATTGTGACAACATGGCTACAATGACTTATGCAATGGATCCAAAATACTATAGAAAAACCAAACATATTGACATTCGGTACTATTTCATTCGTGATATGGTTGCGCAGAAGGAGGCGGTCCTGAAACACTTTTCTACGAGTCACATAGTTGCTGACCCATTGACTAAGCCTATTGCTCGAGAGGCTTACCAGACCCATGTTAGAAGTTTGGGAGTACGTAGATTGTGACTTTATTCATTTTGTATATTTTTCTAGTTGACCACTATTAGATATTTGTTATTTGAGATATCTTTCGTAAAATAAATACTTTTTTGTCCATTTTTGTTGTGACATGATAGCTGAATTTTTAGCACACACATATAAACCATGACTGGTTTAAAGTCTACCAACGAGTAATGATTGTCTCTCTTATATGAGAAATCTCCTTTGGCGCTAGTCAATGAGCAAAGATGGGATACTTTGCTTATGGTGCAGAGATTGTGAACTAAGTGTCGCCTTGAAAAGAGCCAAGATGAGATCTTAGAAGATCGACTATAAATAGACTGGTGTTCCCACTATCCATATGTGACCCGTTAGATAGTCAGATGTGAAACTCAATATGGCGTTAGATAAAGTGAGCATATAGAGAATTCGAGTCCGGTGCTTGAAGGCGATTGGACTAAGATCTATACGGTGTTTTAGGAAGGATGCATGCACTCATTTTAATATCCTACCGTAGCATGTATTTCATACCACATGTGCTTAAGTGACCAAAATAAGAAAGTGAAAGAATGGATCTCTACTTCTTCATTATATGAGTCCTTATAGATCATTATACTTATTTTGATCTCGTATTTCATTGTGCCATATGTGACTTTTGACTGTTTTATGAAGCAGAGGTTTGATATATGCTACTTTAACATGTCTCTTATGGTCATGGTTGATTTGACCTAAAAAGACATCGTTGGGAAAGCAATTAGACTAAAGCTAATTAATTCAAAGACGAAAGGAAGATTATTTATTAATACATCTATATTTTATGTTTACTGTCGACAAATTATATCGCTACTGAGTATAGCAGTATAGTTGTGAGCATAAGAACAAGATGGGTCTTTGCATAACTCCTAAATATAGATGTGAGGAATTGGAGGTGGTAAATCTGATGTAATTGAATAAGTATGGGGCATAACAAGACACTTAAGGTTGTTCTATGTTGGTCCTCATGAGATTTGGCATAGTACTCCTGATCTTTCTTTTTTAGGTGGCTCAACGGTTGCACTACTCATTAGCCAAGTATGAAGGGAATTATTGGTAAGACGATGATGAGAGATATGTTCATCATGCACATTATGTGCAAGTGGGAGATGTTAGACTTCTTGGCCCAAAGTCTTGTTAGGCGCTCATAATTAGTGCATGGCTTAATAATTGTGGACTAATATGAAAAGATACTAATTGTAAATATTCTGTCATTAATCAGAATATTACAATTAATAGCTTATAATCAAGAAAAAATATATATATAATAATTCTTAATAAGTTTTGAGATATGAATACATCAAATTTATATTTGGGCGCATTTAATACTAATCATCTCCTTATTTATTAAAAAATATTTCCAATGAATTAATCAATCAAGAAATATTTGAATAAGACAGAAATGATATGTATGTATTAGTACAGGAGCCCTTTTATTTTTCCCAAGAGAAAAAAAATAAACACAGAGAAAAATATGCACTCTTTCTCATTTCCTATCTCTCTCTCTACCTAAACTAGTTTTAGTGAGTGTTTTTGAGTAATGAATCTGTGATGATTGTTTTTGTAATGCCATTAACGGTGAGTATTCAAAGGAGGAGTATTTCCAAGACGTGTGATGATTGTTTTTGTAATGCCATTAACGGTGAGTATTCAAAGGAGGAGTATTTCCAAGACGTGTGATGATTGTTTTTGTAATTCCATTAACGGTGAGTATTCGAAGGAGGAGTATTTCCAAGACGTGTGATGATTGTTTTTGTAATGCCATTAACGGTGAGTATTCGAAGGAGGAGTATTTCCAAGACGTGTGATGCCATTAACGGTGAGTACTCAAAGGAGGAGTATTTCCAAGACGTGAGGTACTAAAATGATTCCTATACCGCCAATAGATTCGACGATTCAACTGGTACTACTGCTGCTTTCTTGGTTCCCATTTTCTCTCTCGTTGAACCGGTTAGGAATGAAGAGGCAATAACAAAATTTTATAGCTCTGGTATATTATGGGTAGTTGTTCGTGAAGGAAGAGGAGAACCGCCGACATTGCAGAAGAAGAGAGTGGGGAAGGAGTTGGAGGTTGAACTAGGTCCTCTGCTTCGCAGTTCTTCGAACCCAGGCAAGTTAAAAATTTAAGGCTACTTGTAAACAAATTGGGTTGAAGAAAGAAGGATTTCTTTATCACTTTGTTTTGACTATAGTTTCTATTTGGCTTGTGTACACCGTTCCCCAAATTATTGAAGGAAACCTAATTTCTATTTGGAGTTTGGACTATGGTTTCCGACTTTTAAAATTTCAAGGTCATTTGATTTGATTAGTGGATTATTGATGAAATATATGGTTGTTGAACCGGTTCTTTGAATATTGTAATGGTATATAGCTATCGAGACCCTTTGAATGTAATGAATGTGTGTGTAAGCATTTTTATTTTTATGTTGGCTAATGATTTTAGGGATAGTTGAAAGACAACATTTTTTTGTTGTTCTTTATGTAGTTATCATGAAACTTGAATATGTCCAGATAGGGAAAAATGCCTCCAAATTATCGTGGTAAGAGTAAGGAAGTTCATTCCAAGAAAGCAACACAGTGGAATAATTTCTTGTAAATTTTTTGGATGGTTGTGTCTTATTTACATAGATTGAGATTAATGTTATAGATAATTGAAGCCAGGAGTTTTGATCGGAGTGGTATGTTTACAGCAAAACTCAAAACAGATACTGAGGTAATATATTTACTTGTATAGAAGCAGTTTGTTATGTTGTTTAATCTAAATTTGAAATTTTAAAATTTTGGTGTAAGTATAGGTTCATAAGGCTTTTCAATAGTGTATGCAAAGTTAACAAATGAAGAGAAGGAAAACTATAGAGAAGTTGGAGAGGAGAAGTGTGGCCCTCAGAGGGAGATACCTCATGGAGAAGGTGATTTGTAGGCTGAGAGTGAAGTTGTGAAACAAAGAGAACTCCATAGTTGATGCTTGTTTTATAGGTTGCATAAGATCGTTAAAATTTAACTCCTGAACAAAAGGAATCAGTTAGGCGAGCTTGGTTTGGAACATTTTTGCGTGGGAATGTTCCATATGTGAGCTCAAGTTTGATAATGTGATTGGTGGAAAATATTGATCCTTCTCGATGTGTGCTTACTCTTAACAGAAAGAAATACACACTGTCCGGGGCTAGTTTTGAGTATGTTATGGGGATTAAGAATGGATGTGAAAGTATTGAATTCCAAGGTGATGTAGATATCTCGGATTTAAAGGATGCCATAATCGGAGATAAATTGCAGATATCTATGGCTGATTTAGAGGAACAATTAGAGGAGTTGCAGGATGCTGATGAGTTGTTTATTGCGAGGTTTTCATTGGTTGTAATTGGGACGATTTTATGTCCTCCGTCATGGGTGCACCTTAGTAGTTCTTATCTTTATGCTGTGAGTGATACAAGGAATTTAGGGAAGAAGAGCTGGGCAAGCCACACTTTCCGTCATCTTATGGAGTCTATTAGACAATATTAGGTGAATCATGTTAAGAATTTATGTGGATGTACATTATACCTGCAGGTAGATATAATTATTTCCTCCAAAAAGGGATTGGTATTTTATAATGTCATATTGTTGTGCATGTTTTAACTGGTTTCTTTTATTTTCATGAAGCTTTTTTATCTAGACCATGTCCACTGGCAAGGTGATCTTGTTGACAGGACCATATCTCTCATTGATTTCTGGGATTACCAGAAGTGTAGTCGTGTTATGAAGTGGATTCGCAGTGTTGGTGGATTTTCTAGGCCAAAGGTACTGATACTTAATTTAAGAGATGTTGATGTGAAAGGGATATTGGTAGTATAAAGCAAAGCTAGTTAATTGAAAGAAAATTGTGTAGGCTTTAGTGTCCTGATTATGCTGGGTCAATATTAACTGGTTTAGTTAGTTAGCACTATCAATTTGGGATTGTTTGGAGACATTCATAATAACTATTTTTCTTTTGTTTAATGCAAGTAGAATTGTTATGTCCCCCAGAGGATGCAAAGAAGCAGAAATATGTTCCGATGAAAAATTTGATGAAAGATATTCCCTTGTCATCTGGATTTCTTACTCATAATATACGCCATTCTCCTGAAAGAAAGGGTAAAAATGAACTCACGATTCTGAGAAATGAAGTTGCCAGTTTCAGGTCAGTTGTAGTTGGGTTTCCTGACCATGTTGGTCAGATGATTGAGATGGAGGCTAAGAAGATAAGGAACACAATTCTTGTGGAAGTTAAAAAATTGGTTAATTCTGTGAAAAGCCGGGGGTTTGTCATTACTATAGAGGTTGACAATATGATGAATATTGATGAGGCGGAGAATTTTGTTGAGACATCTGTTGCAAAATTCTCAAGACATGAAAAGGCATCTCAAAGGCCAATAGGGCAGCCACCTTAAAGGGCAAGAGGGGTGTTGATCAATCTGATGAAGGAACACCAAGGGGTCAAGAGATGAGCCAATTTGAAGGAAGACCTAGTAGGGAAGAGAGCCCAATTGAAACAGGAACTCCAGTTACAAAAGGCAGCATAGGAAAAGCTATCAGGCTACCATTGGGGGGCACAATAAAGGAATTGACAGCATTCTGTAAGAAGAAGGTACCCCCAGCAGTTGTAGAGTGTGAAGCTATTGAAGTTAAGGACCACAAGAGTATTGAAAAGAAAAAGCGTGTGGTTATGGATGATAGCACATGGTATGCAAATTTTACAAACTCAGATGGTTCTAGTGTTGGTCCATTCAGAGTGAGAGATGAAGCTGTTCCTATTGATGTTTTTAAAGTTGCTCTCTTTGTGTTCAGCAGCACATTGGCACGAAGGTAATGTACATGTTTGAGAATTTTGTCAACTATATTATTATTTTAGTGTTGAGCAATTTATTTTTCTAAAATTTATTTTGACAGTTACAAGGTGGCATTGTACGGTAAAGTGTCTATCACGAAGAATTCTATCGAATGCATGCTTCCAAGTGGACAGATATTTGGCTGCGTAAGTATACACTTTTATTAACTTAATAAATTTTTATCTAAAGTGTGGAAGTACATGGTAAATGTTGACTCAATCAAATAATTTTTTTTAATTAGATCATTGATTGTTATTCTCAAATTCTATTTCATGAGGATTGAGAGCCATGCAAGCTGTGTAAACCAAAAGTTTGGTACATGCCTACTCAAGTATCGGTAAGAATTTAACATACATTGCTACAGCAAGCCAGTAAGATGTTCTCTTACTAATGAGTGCAATATGCTTTGTATGGTGGCAGCAAAAGCAATTAAGTGCTTCTATGTATGTGACTCGCATGGCAAGGAAGCAAGAGTGGAATAAGCTTCATTTTGATGATCTAAAGACTTGTGAATAGGTTTCTACTTAGTTTGCTATATTTTTACAGTAGTGTCGTCTGTTGGTTCTATTTTGTCTCTCATTTCATTAATCCATGCTCAGTTGAATAACTCAGTTATGTTTTTATTATATTATCATGAATCTGTTAGGGTTAGTCAGAGTTACATGGGAATCAGACTCAACATATGGTGGTCGACATTGACTATTCTTTCTAAGAGGGGAGTCTGAGAATTGTCTTGCTTTGGGATACTTAAAGAGAATTGTCTTTAGGGTTAATGGCACCATTAGTCCCTAACCTATTACCACTTTGGCATATTAGTCTTCAAACTATTACCACTTTGGCATATTAAGTCTTCAACCTATTACCACTTTGGCATATTAAGTCTTCAACCTATTTTTTGTGGTATTTAAATATTAAACGTTACATTTTTTGGCACCATGGTGTTTTTGGCATATTTTATCCAAGATTCCGTTAAAATTTATTTGAACGAGAAATTTTACACCATTAATCTTGATTTTTCAATTATTTAACTATTTGGTCCCTAATTTTTTTTATATTAATATTTCTAATTAGCAATATTACATTCGCCAATCTTTCAGAAAATTAAATTCAAAAACGGATATAAAACAAATAGTTCATTTAAAAATAATATTCAAAAAAGAAAAAAAAATTATACTAATAAATCTTAATTTATGTCAAACTATAGTAACTTTATGAACAAAAAATAATTATCTTACTGCTTTTAAAACTAAAAAAATTTCACGTACACACTTTTACACTAGTCAAATTTGACTGAAAATTTACTATATCCATTAAATGTTCATGTAATTATGAATGGTTATTCTAAAAAATTAATTAACTATTTGTTGCAAATAAGCCTGAAAATTTTTAAAGTTTTCTATTAAATATTCATTTCTTTATGTAATTGTATTTGTCAATCTTTCAGAAAATTAATTTTTTGAAAAATTGACAGATGTAATTTTGTTAATAAGGAATATGAATAAAAAAATAGGGAACAAATTGTTAAGCAATTGAAAAATCAAGATCAATAGTGCAAAATTCCTCTTATTCAAATTAATTATAATAGAATCTTGGATAAAATATGCTAAAAGGACCAATGGTGCCAAAAATAGAAACATTTAGTACTTAAATGCCACATAAAAACGTTGAGGACCAGCACATCAAAATGGTAATAAATTGGGGACCAATGGTGTAAAAACCCGGAATTTTCAAGGGTAATTTGGACATTTTACCAATTTTCCGGATAAAATATTGTGGGGACTAATTTGCAAAAATTTTGTTCAGA
>JXTB01000348.1:409577-422012 GCA_002914805.1 Parasponia andersonii | reverse complement strand
TTTTGAGTTAAAACTTATTTTCTGCAACATATAAGAATAAACGTGTTTTTAATGATTTGAATTATATGTGATGGAATCTGGTTATACGATATATACTGTACTGCTCTGGGAATTTGCTGTGTGCAGGTTATTTTGGGTATATAAAAAATAGTCGTTATGTTGCCCGTTTTTCTATAAAACCCTATTATGCATGTTTTATTGAAAAACTAGAGTACAGTAGTTTTTACACTTCAATTCTGTATTGCACGTGTCATAGGATCATACATGAGCACCATGTTAGCACCGTGGGTTTTACAGTGTGGCGCTGCGTACTCCACCGTCGGTGAAAGTCCGTAAACTTGCGCAAGGTCTTGTTACTTCTGATTACCTCCCCATTTGGCAGGTGTAGGCAATTCGGTTGCCCCTCCAGGTTTGGTAGGCGACACATGGGTGTCCCCTCCGGGTATGGGCTTAGGTATCAGGTAGATTGTTAGGTACACTTAGTGCCATCATCCTGGGTTTCCACAGATGAAAGGATGTGAGCTCATGGGTATGGGTTGATTTGTGTCATGTGCATATGGAGTGATGGTTTTTATTACACTGTTATATATATATTGGCTCCCAGTTTGGATTATATATATATGCGTGTGTGTATGTTTTGGATTTGAACTAACCATGCAGGAGATTCCCATCACTGAACTGTTTTTCCCCGAGGTAACTATTTTCCTACTGGGCATTGTATGCTCACCCCCCTACCTTTCTCCTCAGGTGGTGTCTAGTGCGATCTTGGTGATCAAGAGGAGTAAGAGGTCATCCTGATTGCAGTTCGTCTCTTGATAATGTTAGGAGTTTGTTGTCATAGTCTTTGGACTATTTGGGTTGTGTATTAGCATTGAACCAAGATTACTGCTTTCTATTTTGTCTGCAAACTTATGTATGCCATTCTGGTATTTGACATTTGTTGTGAATGATGATGATGATGGGTTTTGAAATTAATTTCATTTTTTTAAATAATTGTTCAATTTATGTTTGATGGTGTATACGAACTGTAGGAGTGGTTCACGGGATGGAATTCCGATTATTTTATTTAAATGGACTGTTTTTATAAAAATTAGAACTTTTGACACTTTTCAAATAAATTAAGGAATTTCCCACTTTTGTAAAATTCTCCTTCTGCTACTAGCCCGGATTTTGGGTCGTGACAAATGGTGTGATTAACCCTTGTCCTTACTGTGATGTATCGATATTACTTACGTGGTAAACCAATATATGTTCTTGTACTAAGTTTGTCTATATTATCCTTAGATGTTAGTCCCAATACTATTGCCTGAAGGATGTGGAGGAGGGCATTGGTTTCCGACTAATGTTAAGCCAAAGTTACGGATGGTCGATACGTGGGATTCTATAGTGGTCTCAAGGCATAAGATCGCTCGTGGGGAAGCAACCCGTAAAGTGGTATTATTTGTTAATTACATATTTGATTCATGTCAAACTATGTATAGTAATGGTAGTGAGTAACGTATTTGATATTAATGATTGCAACTACGTACATTGGACAACCTTTGCTTGTTTGATATAAAGATAAGTATGCCAGATGATATTAAGTTTGCAGATTTGAAGATAAGTCTCAAATCCGAAGTACTACAGTAGAGTAATGGGACCGATTGTGGTCTATTCGTGATGAAGTTTATGGAGTCCATTTTTTGAACAAACTTACTGCTACCGGGGTCTATTATGATGAATATATGTAGTTTGTATTGGGAATAGTTTGTCTCTGTCTGTATTATAATGAGTGTTATTGTTTGCAGTTTCATGCGGATGATGTTAGGCTCAAACTGTTAGCATTGATTGTCGGTCACGACCTCAACAAGGTAAAGAGTACCTGCTGCAGAGACACCGAAGAACACTTTGACAAAATTCGTGATCAACAGGGCGTGAGTATTGGGGAAGAGGGCGTAAAAATCTTCAAAGGACTAGTACACAGTCCTATAAAGTCACCTGTGGACTCTCGCTTTGCGACAAAGAAGTTGAAGGCTCGAAATATGTTCATAGGTACATCACTGGCTCATCGGACCCACGATGCCAAGTGTCGACAGTTGGGACTAACTTCATCTTGAGTTGATTATTATGGTTTAGAATAATCATTAACTACTTTTGATATCATGTGCACACTGAGTAATTAGGTTTTCTACTGTGGGTGACACTTTATCAGTATAGCATCATATGTATATAGTTAGGGCCATTAAATTCAGGGTCTCAGGCCATTTTTGTGATGCTTATCTTAATGTGATGCATATTTTGATGTGGTTTTGTGGTATGGTTCTCATCTGCGTGGGCCTATAAGAGTGAATGGGCTAGATTATAGCCTGATTTTTACGTTCCTTATCTTTTGCTAAAATAACAATAAATACTTTGGTAGTAGTTTTATAATTATGAAAAAAAAAGTTGTTCAAAATATTGGTCCCATATCTTGCTTCTTTTTCTATCCCCATCTTTGTCAGAATGTCAGAGATTGGACTTATTCAATTCTTCCATTAATCTAAAATTTTCCAGATAAATGAGGCCTTATAATTATTTGGAAGATGACCGTAATAGTTTATGAAAGTTGATCTTCATAAGAGAAGGTCTACTCCAACTCCCATCGCCATCAGACAATAATATGTAGTTTTCCCTTGAACGGTGGATCAAACTAAGAAGTGTAATTTTATGCTCATAACTTACCTAAATGAGGAATTTTTGGTAATTTTTTTCGAGACATTAAACTTAATTTTGTTCCTAGTATAGTCTTTTGTAATACTTTGGAATGGGATCCTCACAATTTTTGAGGTCTTGCCCCGCTTAATGAAATTGACGACTTCCACAAAAAAAAAAAAAAAAAAATGATCTTTATACGGGCCAATGAAATGGAAGATGATCTTCTTAGGAACATTAATCAGTAAAAAAGAATTATCAATACTATATCATAATAGGTCCGATATCATAGTACAATAATCTAATACAAATTATTAAATATAGGTGCAGTTTTCTTGTAAAGGAAAAAAATCAATAAAAACAAGTACTAGTTCGGATTTTATAGTGCCAACATTCAGTAGGCATTACATATGACTGTGTGCTCATCAAATTGATTTTAACATCATAAAATAAACCTCAGAATATGAGCCCTAAGATAAACATAAATATAGTACTAAAATCACTAGCAATATGGACACATAAACTAAATAAAATCTAACCTTAGAGTAAGAAGTCCTCAATTTCTCATCCTCTTTTTCTTTGACATTAATTCTATGCAACAAACCAGGGATTATGTCCATAGATCTGATGCACATTTTAGGAAGGAAGAACCCATAAGAAAGTTCTTGCTCCTTGTCCTGCAGCACATAATATGTAAACCCATTAAAGAAATTCAACACAATGCTTCTAGACCTAACTAGCACTTTGGTTCTTTCCAAGAAATTAACTGAAAGAAAGGGTTTAATAAAACTCAGAACGTTTAGATAACCATAAAACCTTCGACCTGGATTTTGATTGCTCCACGAAACCCGAATCACGGCTAGCTCTCCACATTTGTACGTTGGCTTCATATACGATGAAAAGTAGGTGCTAGATCCTCCAGTTTCGATTTCACTGCAGTAGCTCAGGTTCTTCGATTTCCCTCGCTGATTGGTATGTGACATTACCACCTTCTTAGACCGAGGCTCTAAGTAGTACGAGTACCAAATGAATAATGGCATTAATCGGCCCAATAATCCACTTGTTCTTGTTAAAAAATAAAAGAAAATTATCATTTTTATAATCTGTATTTTGACATTTTGTTCAGTTTATACATTCTGTTGCTGTTATTATCAATATTGACCCTTAAATTTTATATTTGTTACAAATTTATATCTGATACTAATTTAGAGCAACTAATTTACCAAGATAATTTAATAATTTATTCTCGGATCAGTTTTTATATAGTTTATTTTCAATTTTTTAAACAGTAATTTAGTAAATTAACAGCTCTAAATTAGTGTCGGTATATAAATTTATAACAGATTTCAATTCTAATGATTAATATTGATAATAATCAAAACAGAATATATAATTTAAACAAAATATCAAAATACAGGATATAAAAATAATAATATCCCAAAAATATAATTTAAATAAAATATCAAAATCCAGGATATAAAAATAATAATATCCCAAAAATAAAATCTCTATTGCCCATTTTTTTAAAACCTGGCTGAAACTATGTTTGTTAGGTGCACGTACCTAGAGCAGTCCCATCTGGTTCACTGCCGTGAATAAGGGCCTCAAGCGTGTTGTCAGATTTTTTTTTCTTTGGGGGGGAGTTTTCCTCACTATATTCACATTTTCGAATATTTTGTCTAAGTCTGAAATTTTGGAATTTTGGAATTATGCATTATTAGACTACTTACTACCATGGATTCTAAATATTCAATTACAGTAGTCACTAATTGGATATTTTTTATAAACAAAAGTCACAAAATCACATCTTGTATTAACTACTCTTAGTGATTATTGGAACTAATCAATATAGTACAAGTAAACTATCCCTAATTGAGAAGTTGTCTTACTAAATTCACTTGTTGGCCATGTTTCCTCAATTAAAGTCACAAAATAAAATCTTTTATTAAGTACTCCTATTGATTATTGGAACTAATCAATATAGTACAAGTAAACTAACCCCTAATTGAGATGTTATCTTATTAAATTCACTAATTGGACATGTTTCCTAAACTAAAGTTGAAAAATAACATATGCTATTAAGTACTCCTAGTGATTATTGGAACTAATCAACATAGTACAAGTAAACTAATCCCTAATTGAGATGTTGTCTTATTAAATTCACTAGTTGGCCATGTTTCCTAAACAAAAGTCACAAAATAAAAACTTCTATTAAGTACTCATAGTGATTATTGGAACTAATCAACATGGTACAAGTATATTGGAACTAATCAACATGGTACAAGTAAACTAAACTCTAATTAAGATATTGTCTTACTAAATTCACTAATTGGATATGTTTCTTAAACTAAAGTCACAAAATGACATTCTATTTAGTACTCCTAGTGATTATTGGAACTAATTAACATAGTACAAGTAAACTAACCCCTAATTGAGATGTTGTCTTACTAAATTCATTAATCGGACATGTTTTCTAAACTAAGTCACAAAATAACATCTTCGTACTCCTAGTGATTATTGGAACTAATCAACATAGTACAAGTAAGCTAACCCTAATTGAGATGTTATCTTACTAAATTCACTAATTGGCTATGTTTTCTAAACTAAAATTACAAAATCACATCTTCTATTGAGTACTCCTAGTGATTATTGGAACTAATTAACATAGTACAAGTAAACTAGTGATTAGTGATGATAATCAATATAGTATAATTAAAGTAACTCCTAATTAAGATATTCTCTTACTAAAATTAGTAATTGGACATAATGGCTTACTTAAAATCACTAAATCAAATGTAGTATACTCATTCACTAGTCATTAGTGACACTAATCAATATAGTATAAGTAAACTATTCCTAATTAAGATTTTCTCTTACTAAAGATAGCAATTGGAGATATTGGCTTAATTAAAATCACTAAAACAAATCTAGTATACTCACTCACTAGTGATTAGTGACACTAATCAATATAGTATTAGTAAACTAACTCCTAATTGAGATTTTCTCTTACTAAAGTTAGTAATTGGACATATTGGCTTAATTAAATTCACTAAATCAAATCTAGTATGCTTATTCACTAGTGATTAGTGACATTAATTAATATAGCATAAGTAAAGTGATTTCTAATTGAGATTTTCTCTTACTAAAGTTGGTAACTGAACATATTGGCTTAATTAAAATCACTAAAGTAAATCTAGTATGCTTATTCACTAGTGATTAGTGACACTAATCAATATAGTATAAGTAAATTAACTCTCAATTAGATTTTCTCTTACTAAAGTTAGTAATTGGACATAGTGGCTTAATTAAA
Organism: Parasponia andersonii; assembly: GCA_002914805.1. Lineage (NCBI taxonomy): Eukaryota > Viridiplantae > Streptophyta > Magnoliopsida > Rosales > Cannabaceae > Trema > Trema andersonii. The sequence continues at coordinate 416,032 of JXTB01000348.1, read as the reverse complement.
ATCACTAAATCTAGTCTAGTATACTCATTTACTAGTAATTAGTGATACTAATACATATAGTAAAAGTAAAGTAACTCCCAATTGAGATTTTCTCTTCCTAAAGTCACTAATTGGACATATTGGCCTAACTAAAATTACTAAATCAAATTTATTATGCTTTTTCATCAGTGATTAGTGACGATAATCAACGTAGTAGAATTAAAATAATTTCTAAGTGAGATGTTTGCCTTATTCACTATAATGCCTAATTGATAGTTGATGACAATGCATAGTTTGGGATATTGTTTTGCGTATTGAGCGCTCAAATGCCTAATAAACCACTATAGAGTCATGCACTCAATGGTGTAAGCTACCTATTATGCCTATGCACTCTAAGTTTCCTTCCACTATTACGAAATTTTTTTATTTTTCACCATCTTTTAAATTTTGAGTTTTTGATATCTTCTACTAATTGAGATCTTCTATTATTAAAGTCACTAATCGGCAATGTAAAGGATCCAAATGGACCAAATCCATATAGTATTCCAACATGTACTATTTACGAATTAATAAATGTAAACCTTGGACCCTACTCGTTTTCCCATGCCATTGACTTGTTCTTTTCCAATTACCTTGTATAGTAAATAGTTCCTACAACAATAACGGCTTTTAAATCAAATTTGGTACAACATTGTCGCTAATATCATATAGTTCAGCTTGTCATTAGACTAGCTTTATTATTGGGAATTTGACCATTTAATAACATATATAATATAATAAAACAGGAGAATGAAATTCAACACAAAAGTAAAGGGACCAATTTGATGGTTCTTATAAAAGCGAAGATTGTCACCACAATCCTAATTAAATAAGAAAAAACACCACACCCCTACTAAAAACAAGAAAATACCGCAATCCTCATAAAAAAAAAAAAAATTACAAGCTAAGCCCCAATTGAGCACACAGAATACCACGATGGATACTAGATAAAACTAAAAAAGAGGAAAACATCATGACCATTTACACATCACTGCCAAAATACACTACTTATGGTCCCATCTCTTCCATTCATTTGGAAGACCATACGTTTGAAACCATAACTCCTTCACATGAGCCAAATCCTCTGTCGCATCTCTTTTTTGTGTTTCATAAGATTGAAGCAGGCGCCTACGATCCTTGCTCCTTACCAAATGGCCCACACTCACACTGATATCCAAAAGACCCTTATCCTTCGCTTCTGCAGCTCTGTCCTCATCTATGAGAATCTCCTCATTCAGTGTCATGATGTGTGACACGCAATCCTTGATTGCAGTTTTTAGAGTTTTAACCTTCACGGCATAACCCTCCCTATCACTCTTACTAGGAATTTCATACTTGGAAGCCACTTTATTTAGATTAAAATTATTTTGATAGTTTGACAAGTTTCTGGTCTATTTGTAAGTATATGAAAGTTTGAATGTTGTACATACAATTGATCTGGAGAAGACTCGAAAGGACACCATTATCTGGTTCCCACCTCTACGATTATTGCAATATCGGTTTCCAATATGCCTCAACTAAGTACCCAATTCATGTGGAATATGATTGATCTATAGGTTACGTTTTGCGTCCTTACTAACTGTGTACAGGTGTAGGTAAGCTTTATATATGTGGTAAACCATCAGGCAAAGACATGATCTTCTTGCACACATTTTTTCAAATAAATTAAGTGAGCCAGTAAACAAACCTGAAAAAGCTACCACTACGTACAAGTTCAATGTATATTTCATTTATTACATTATCCGAAACTAATTTGCTTTATTAACTTTGAAATTTAGCAATCACAATCAACTTCTGTACCTCCAAAAAACTTTAATTAAAGTTACAAGTTTGTAGCAATTCTTCTAATTGTGCTTTCTGTTCACTATTTCCAAACCTACCTATATCAATATAACATCAAATATGTTTAAGGAACTGAAAAAATTGAACGATATTAAATTATTTCATCTCTTTAGTATGCTCATAAAGTCGAAAGTTCAAGGATCCAAATGCATTAAAAATCTCAGGTTCAATCCTTCCAAGATAATTAAATCTTCTGCATTTTATACTTCTTCATACTAGAACCTATTTTTAAGAAAATACAATATAAAACAATTTTTCACTATAAATGCCACCAATAACACCATGATTTACTATTTCTAATTTTTTTTTGTGCACAAACGTCTAAGGAGTAATAAAATGAATACTACACACCAAACATATATATATATATATATAGAAATATATTATTATTCACCCTTTTTTTCATTAAAAAGGAGCCTTATTAGGGGTAATAATAATTAGACTTTCTCTTTATTCACTCTTTTTTTCATATAAATGTGAAAGAAGCAAACAAACCTACTATCATATCTATGTACATTAATGAGAAAGCAAAAATTATACGGTATATTTTACTATTTTTATTACATTATTATAAATACCACCTATAGTATGCATCATCATTAATTATTTCTAAATATTTTATGCACTAAGTCCTAATTTATAAACAAATGAACGTGCATGATATTGTGGATAAATATATATATAAATTTTATTTTTCACTATTCTTTTCCCAAATATTGGTCACACTTCTGTATAAATGCTAGAGCCATCAAACAAACGGACTCTCTTGTTACATACAATAATCGTAAAGCTAAAATGAGCATTGTATTATCACAACAGAAGAAATCTCTTAGCAGACAAGCATATAGAGGTGGCTAAGAATTCACTATATATCGTCGTCAGCTTGTTGCATGATTATGGATTCAATACTAAGTTAGAAAAATTCATCAACGATATTGGCGGTGGAAATTAGGATCAGAAATGCTCATTTTAAATATTAGCTCATTTTCTACTAAATGTTTATATGACATTAACAATGAGTATCATGTGTTTTTTTTTTTTCTTCTGTGAGCTATGAGTTTCACTTATGTATAAGTACTAATTACTATGTAATGTATTTAGAATTTAAACTTCTATATGAGTTATACAATACATATATTTTGTTTTCGATATATGATTTCAAAATTTTATATTCTACTTTATACTTCAATAAATGTCATTTAAAGTTGTCATTTAAAATTTTAATGGATTATAATACCAAATTTTGTCTTAATTCACATTTTGTCTTTTTTGTTTTTGAAATGAGTCCATATTTTACCTTATACTAGTACCGAATATATTTTGTATCTCTCCTCACAAACAAAAAAAAAATTTTGGATGACAGAATTACAATATGTCTACACTTCAAACTTACTTGAAGTACATTGGCTCAACCATCTTCGGCCCAATTTCTTACAAATTATCAAGACTTCCAAAAACATACATCAGATATTAACAGATGAAAAAATTAGGTGGAAACCAATTGTTTGAATTAGTTTAAGTATACATCCATATTTCAAAAGTTATAGATAAATGTCCAAGTTTTTAAAGCTTTAATTGTGAAATATGTTCTATTTCAATTTTTATCACTAACTTAGTTAGACATTTAGCTACAAACTTTTAAGCTTTGTCATATACTAAGTTTTTGGCCAAAAAATAGTTAAATAACAAGTTAGCCCCTGACATATTTGTAGTCTTAATAACAGCCCAATTTCTTATTCATCTTTAAATTCAACCTACCAACCGTATAAATCTTCCACTGATACATTAATGGCTTATCCTTTCTTTAATTTTACGGAAACTTGTCTTCAATCTATTATTAATTATCTCAAACTATCTTGTACACGACTTTGATAATCACTGCATCTCTTTATAGAAGTTACAAATATATAGGATCTTATATCACCTGGAGACAACGAAAAGTATGAACAATCTTCTTTAAGACAAGGAAAAAAAAATCAGAACAGTAATGTATGCAATGTCACAAATTTGTTCTCTATTTTTATGGCTTCTTATATCCACCAAAAAACTACAAAATCTTTCTTTTAATCCCTTTTTACTTAGTCTTTAATCAAAATGTCTTTATTCATATTTCACATACTAAATTAGTTTATTTTATTAGATATAGGTTATTCATCTCATTTATAAGATTACTCACACTCATATTTTTGGTATATCATTTTTTTTTAAAATTTATCTACTGCCACCACTTAAACAGCTTATGTACACTATTCAAAAAAAATGGTAGACATTGATGAATTATCTATACCAGAGTGGTCATAAATACTTCAATCCCTACATATTAATAAGTCGGTAGTTAATATCGATATTGCTGATATTGTTGAAAAGGTCTTAGACTCTCTTCAAAATTGGGAGACATTTTGCATAGCTTACTCTATGCGGATGGGATTCAGTGGTAGAATAAATGATGTGAAAAAGAATGATGGCATCATAATGATGAGGAGGTGGATGGTATTCAAAGGAAGGATTTCGAAGATACAAATATATTAACATATTGAATCGAAAAAGGACCAAAGCCTATTACTAGAACTAGTTGTCAAGCAGCTATTCTAGTCATTCGCCTTAAGGATAGTGAAAATTGGCAAGCAAAAGAATTTGTCCCAATGCATAACCATAAAAGAGCTTCAGTAGCTGAGTTGCAATTCCTTATCTCCAATCGTGTTATTACTGATCCTATGCTTGCTTAAGTAATGATCTGTGGACCAAGAGGGAAATAAGACTTCACAAATAATGTCACACATAGCTTTACAATCTACTGGATACATAAAAATACCATGCCAATTGAGAGATATTTATAACAACCTTGCCCGTGCTAGAAAAGAACAACAGTTGAAAACAGACTCCGAAGGTACTTTGGGTTATCTAGATTATCTTTCAATCAAAAACCCTAACTTTTTTGTTCAATACCAAATAGATCAAGAAAACATATTGTAAAATTTATTTTAGACTGATGGCAATATGAGGCAGGATTATAGAATATTTGGAGAAGCCCTCGCTTTCGATACAACCTACGAAACAAACAAATATAGCAAACCTTTCGTTATTCTTGTTAGAATCAATCACCATTTTGAAACTTTTGTATTTGGGTTTGCTCTCTTACTCGATGAGATAATAAAGGCATTCATATGGATGCTAAGAGTGTTTCTAGAATACATGGGATAACAAACACTACAAGTAGTTTTGACTGATGGTGATTCGGCAATGAGGTTCACAATCTCAAAAATCTTTCTGAATACTACCCATCGCTTATATGATTGGCATCTTGTATAAATGCATACAAGAATGTTAAGGATCCAATATTCAAGTAAGGATTACAAGATACTATGTATAACTACTACACAGAAGATGTGTTCATAAATAAGTAGAATGCATTGTTGGAATAGTTTGATTTGGCTAAAAATGAATGGTGCAATGGACGTTTTGAAAAAAAAAAAAAATAAGAGAGTCAGGTGAAACTTATTTAAGAGGTCTATTCTTTAGAGGCATGTAAACTACACAATGTTGTGAGTCCATGAACTCTTATCTAAAGAAGTTTATTGAAGCTCAATATCCACTACGAGATTCCTTGTCAAGTATTGATCTCGGGCTCTCTAAGATGTGTCACAGAGAAGTGGATGTGATATCACAAATGAGAATATCTCTCCACAATTATCACCTAGAGATAATCCACTTCAAACCTACTATGAACAATGTGGGAAAGTCTTCACCAAAGAGATATACTACAAAGTGGTAGAACAAATTAGTAAAAAAAAGTATCATATTATATTACCAATCATCACAACGATGGCAATTGTGAAATCTTCAATTTAGGAAAGATTCCACAAGGTGATGTGTATATATATATATATATATATATATATATATTATAATGTCACACATAAGCTACTTTAACAATATTTAAATTATACATGCTTATTATTTGAGACAGATAGATATCCATGCAGACATATATGGGTAGTGATGAAGTTTATTGGTATAAAAAATAGTCAAAATTCTCTCATAATGAAAAGGTGGCGTAAAGATACAAAATCAAATTCACGTGTTCACATTCCCGAGCCCTCTAAATAACAAGAGGAATGCATACAATTGTCTAGGTACAGAGCTCTCAACTCTGAAGTTAATATTATGATTTACTATGCTTCCAAAATTTAGACTTCATATAAGACTGCAAAGGATAAGATTGCTAGGCTTACTGCATTATTCAAGAGAGCTCTTGAAACAAACTCAGCAAGCAACAACAATAGTCAAAGAACTCTAAGTAATTATTGTTGGAAAAATGGGTTAAGGAAACAATTTGGCCTTGGCTTGGGCTTGGAAGCCCAAGTGGATTTTAAAGATTAAATTTGTTATAAAACTCATTTTCATGGACCATTTTGAAGCTAAAAATTGAGTGCGATCCACATCTTGTTGATGAAAGATCTTAGTGAATTCTTGTTCTCCTCTGTGAGGACATCGATTTCATATATTCACACGCTCAAAATGGTGCACAGATGAATGAGAAATTGTTGCTCAAAAGTGCACCATTGAAATGGAAAATGAAAGGAAAATATTATAAT
>JXTB01000348.1:372725-405720 GCA_002914805.1 Parasponia andersonii | reverse complement strand
TTGGAGCATAATATTTTGGTAACATTATTTATTGAAAAAATTTATTATAAACGTTTGTAACCTTATATATTGCATGTTACAACTGGTTTGACAATTATAAGAGTAACCCAAACATTGTCCGAGATCCTATCATTATCAAGACAAAAAGATCTGCCTATCAAGGATTGATTAGGGACGGGATGCATGTAGACGCACCAGTTGGAATTGTGAAAAGACCAAGAATATGTCGAATTTGCTATGGTATTGGACATAATGCACGTAATTGTATAGAAAGGGATAGAGTTTGCTCAAGCTGTGGAGGTCCCTCATCAAGTGAGCCCACAATTGAACAAGAAATCGTACCTGAGGTCGATAATATGCTTGATCCATCTCAATAGTCAATGAACACTTGGATTTTATGTGGTGAATAATTGTAGTTTTACTTTCTAAAATTTATATTAATTTCCTAATATCAAACCATGGCTTTCATATTGTTATTATCAAATCTAAATTTCCAATATTTGATGAACACTTAGGATTTTATGTAGTAAATAATTGTAGTTTTACTTCCTAAACTTTATATTAATTTTCTAATATCAAAACATGTCTTTCGTACTGTTATTATCAAACCTAAATTTCTATTATTTTATGATCACTTGGGATTTCGTGTAGTGAATAATTATAGTTTTATTTTCTAAATATTATATTAATTTCTTAATGTTAAACCATGACTTTCATTTTATTATTATCAAACCTAAATTTCATATATTTTCTAACCCAATGGTTATCAACATAAAATCCAGCTTAATTACTACTTTTAGTTGTCCATTATTCTATGTGAAGTTACATAATTCTGTTAAATAGTTATCAGATTTGTGTACTTTATTACCAATTCTTGGTGTTTATTACAAATGATGTCGTCCGGTCACTATATTACTATAATAACTCTAAAAATATTACCTAAATTATATAATTGTTCCTACTGCTACAATCTAAATTTACTTTTTTTTTCTCCTAAAAAAATCGATTAAAAAATTAACCATTTCTTCCCGCCACCTAAACCGGTCAAGATTACCTGCTATGAGGGATCATTTTTTCACTTTTTAGTGGATCCCACGTATTAAACTCTGTTCATTTTATAGTGGACCCCACACCCCACACCTAAAGCAAACGGGACCAATCTTCTTTTTTCTCTAAACGAGACTAAATCGGGTGCCAAAAAAATTGCCCATATATATATATATATATATATATATATATATATATATATATATATTACTAATCTCGTTTTTGAGAGTTTTACTAACCAAGTTTAGTTTAAAATGCCTTTGTGGCAAGTACTATGCTGTTGGCCTAGATCGATAGATTTCAAGCCCTTTGACATTGCGTGAATCATTTCTTCAAATGTGCATACCTATACTTTGTCTCACGACAAAATTCACTTAGCTAATAGCTAGCACTTAAAAGAAAGGAGAGTATTTTTCTATTATCCTTGTAAACAAAGGTATTCAAGAAATTCAAGAAAACGTTTCATTTTGTCATTCTAGAAGTCAATGCTAAAAATGTACGACTCTCACAAGAAAGCATCATAAAAACCGGTGGCCATACAAAACGGTTTTCAACTTTTAATTAAAACTTGCTGTCAGGAACATTACAAATCCAAAAAATAGATAAATAAGAGGGAAAATCGTTTGCTTTGTAGGACAATAACAATATACCCTTTTTAAAAAAATAATAAAATAATAAAAAATGGAATAGCATCTTTGCTTTACAAGGCAAATCTTTCGGCTCATAAAGTTAACTATACCTATCCTAATACAAAACTCTTTCAGATTTGAATCCTTTTTGACAAACCCAAATTTTTTAAGTAGAAAATCACTGTAGACCGAATTTCTTTAAAGCTTTCGAAATCTTTACTTTTGCCTACTAATATATATATATATATATTATTATACTTTAATACCATATATGGCCACCTTAGAGGCTAGAGAAAATTGTTAAATCAAGACTAGTTGCCTCCCTTTGTATCATTCAATAACCAACCTGCAAGCGTGAAAGAAAAAGAACTTGATCTCATAATGAAGCATAGGAAAAGCAATTTCTGAGTTCCACGGCTTGGCTATTCAGCTGCCAGTAATAGATTCTATTGGTTACTACAATTGTAAAACCTCTTAATTTATGTGAGGGTATTGTGGTCTTTTGACCCAAAAATTTTTTTCCAAAAAAAATGAATATGGACAGAATTTTGGCCTAGATTCACTCGGGTAAAAATATGAAAAAAGTTTGAAAACTGGGGTAGAATTGTAATTATTGAGGACAAGAACGAAAAGAATTTTTAAAAGTTGGGTCCAAGTGCAAATAAGAAAAATAGTGTCCAATTAAACAAAAACTGACACGTGGTGCTCTAGTTTTGGAAATTGCTCTTAAATCCTCCCTCTCTTCCTTTTTTCTCCTTGAGATCCCCGAGTCCCTTCACCCACAACCAACCATTGCAGCCATCCATCCCATCGTCGTTGGCACCTGCTGCACTAAGAATCAGAAGCCCATCGCGTGGCGCACCTTCTTGGTACTAGCCTTAATATAGCACGCAGTCGTCGAAAAAATGCGAAAAATATCCGTGGATGTTTTTGCTCGCTGGTGCAAGTTCCAACAACGATTCACCGTGAAACTACTCACTGTAAACTCGTCTCTTCACGAGCAATCTCTCGGTAAGTATCTCGTAGCTCGATTTTGCTCTGTTTGATTTTAATTTTGTTTGATAGTTTTATGAGTAAATAGTTTTGGAGTTGATTTTTTGATCGAGCTATTAGATTGTGAAACTAATATTATTTTTGGAATCTACATCAAAAATGATGAAAAATAAGATATATATTGACTATGTTTTGAAATAGTTACAAAAAATGAAATCGGATGGCTCAAATTTGTCTCGATTTATGTGCCATAAGACCGACCCCAATTTAGACAAGTTATATGTCTAACCTAGCTATTTTGGGTACTAAAAATTCAGTGGTCAAGTCTATTTCACAATCTGAAGCTCCGATTGAAAATCAAAATTTCAAATTTATTGATCGAAGGTTCGAAATGATGCCCGACCCTCCGAACAACACCCAAATAACGCCAAACTTTTTCCATAGCACCGTAACACTATTTGAATATATGATTGAGATAGGGATTCGATCACGTAATTCTAAAATTAATTTAATTTATGAATATACATAGTTTTAATAAAAATGAAATTTCGTGATTTAACTTCTACAAATTGTGTTTATATCTATTTTCGACTTAATTTGAAATATAAACTGCTTGAGAGGTATGTCATACTAGTTCGCGTATCATATATACTATTTTGAACTATTTTTTCTAGGAAAATAGATTTTTAGATTTTGATCAGAAACGGTCATTATACTACCGAAATTTTTAAAACAAATCCAAGCTGATTTTAAGAACTTAGTTTTGAAAACTAAAAGTGATTTGATTAAAGAATACTGCATGGTTATTTTGTGATTTTGTAGAAATGGTGCATATCCTTATTTTGTCATTCATATAGCATTTGTATGTATTCACGTACTTACACAGCTGCCGGACTTACAGTATCCTACATTGGATACTCAGACTTATGATTGTCTCTTTAAGTGGTTCGAACATACAAGTGATCCATTAGGATACCTCGAACATCATGATTGCATTCGTGATTATATATTGGCTTGAATAGATATATACTAGTTTTGATGAATAATTTATAATAATTTGGAATATTTGAACTATTGGATTATGAGTTCCATTTGGATTTTGTGAAATATTTTGAATGGACCACTAATCATGCAAGACCTTCTACGTGAGTATATTTATTATGTATAAAAACTTGTAATCAATTCTCTACTAGGCATTGGCTTACCCTTTTTTTCTCCTAGGTGATACTCAGTGTGCTTTAGATTAAGAGAACTAGATCGAGGTACTGCAGTTTTGCTAGTTTGTTTATATTTTGATAAATTTCTACGAGATTAGTTATATACAGACTTAAGAAGGAATTCAAATTTAATTATAACTTAGTAAGCTTAATTTTGGGATCTGGACATAATTTGTATTATTTATGCCTATATTTGGGTATGGGATGGCTGCTCGAAACATGACTATAAAATAACAGTTTTTATTACTATCTATATTTAATGAGTGACACATATTTGTAGGGTTTTATTTTAATTAAATATTTTATCGAGGCCAGTTTGAAAAATTAAAGTCCTAGGGGAATTTTTGAATTATTTTTAAAATATTTTTTGGTATCTCTATTTCAAGAAACATCCATTATGCCACTGACCCTAGCCTCGGGTCATGATAGAAAAACTAGTGTCAGAGCATGATTTTAATTTTTAATATTCAAAGTATATCATTCATTAAACTAGGTTAGACATTTGTTTTTATATAATTCATGCATCATAATTATCTTATTAGTACGTTGGACATATTGGAATACAGATCAATAAAATACTGCCAAAAAGAAGGCTTAGGGAAGTTTGGTCTTATGACAAGGCCAACTGTTGAAAGCAACTGGTCTAAAAGTTTCAGGGATTTTTGCATTCTGAACCTACTGAACTTTTATGAAGAACACGATCTTGTAGCTGCACTAAGATGGCTTAGGGAAGTTTAGAAGCAATTTGATACTTTGATAGTACTAGCAGAGTTTAAAGTAGGCTTTGCAATATACTTACTCTAGGATATTGCTAATCATTGGTGGAACACTATTAAGTTGACTTAAGATACCACCACTATGACTTAAGAACAATTTGATGAATTGTTCATAAGGCATTATGCTAATGAAGATCATGTGAATGAGATGCTGAAATAATATAATAATCTGCGACAAGGTGGTATGACTATTGATGAATACTATATGAGGTTTGTGGAATTTTCTTAGTATACCCACACACCAGGAAGTTATTTGAGACTTTAAGTAGTTTATTTCAGAACCAGCTTAAGGCCAGAGGTTCACATCAAACTTGAACTGTTTTTAGTTACAACCCTTATTGAGGCTTATGGTACAGTTTAGAGAATTGAGGTTATGCTGATTGATAATAGAGGAACTATTAGTAGGTATAAAGGAATAGGTAATGACTGAAAAATGAAAAAGGGCCGATGGCAAGGATAGGATTTATAAGGCAATGGACACAATGGTATTTATATTTCATCAGACAGTGGACATTTTGCTCCGTATTCCTACCATAACTACGGTTAACAGTGCCATTTTAGAAGAAATTACCCCTCACTTTTGCAGAATGCTCCATCGACTACTAGAGGGCCACAAAGAAGTCAGGCAGCCTCGACACTCATCCCTAGTTAACAAACTAGGCCAACTCATTTCCAGATCTCAGCTCTCAATTTCAACTTTCATATTTAGCACCAATATCATACTCAGGGTTCTACCTATACACAGGGCACTAGATCCCTCAAGCATCTGACACACAAGGAAGTTATGGACAGTCTAACAACAGTACTTCTATATCTAGCAGTATCCATCTAGACAGAGTCAGAGGAAACAAAGGGAGGGGAAAAGCTCAAACCTATGCAATCGTTGCGACATAGGGATATAATTAGCCTGGACCTCGAGTGGTTAACAGTATGATCTTACTTTATCACTCTTGGGCTCATGTATTATTTGATACCAATGTTTCAGATTCTTTTATATCTATGCTATTTGCTAGCATGTTGGGTTTGAAAACTGAAACTTTTGATTCTGCTTTGAATCTTGATACTCCTTTGGGAAATATCTATGGTGTGTCTACTATATGCCACTCTTGTTCTGTTATCATTGATGGTTATGAGTTATTGGCAAATCTGATTGTGATACTTGTGGATTAATTTGATATAATTCTTGGAATAGACCGGTTATCCAAATATCAAGCTATGTTAGATTGTCATAGTAGAAAAGTGACTCTTCAATCTAAAGATAGGTATTCAATTGTGTATCAAGCTGGTTTGAATCTAATGAGACCCAGTCTTCTTCTGAGAGCATGTATTGGTGGGAAAAATAAATTAGAATATTATGAAAGCCTATTTACCATTGATGGTGAGATTGGAACTGCAGATTAATATCTGTGGAAAACCCAATTTTTTGGTCCAAAAATCACATTTTAGCAAATTATTTTTCCATCTAGCTTGACTAGCTCTAGTTGAGCTCGACTGGTCCAGTAGAGCATCTCTACTAGAAATTTAATTGTTATGATTGGATCTAGGTAAGCTTGACTGGTTTATTTTAGACTTTTTATTGCCTTGTCAGCAAAAAACAAGAAAAGAAAAAAAATTGAAACGAATCTATTCTTAAAGCATTTAAGAATGAGTATAAGTTTGAGTTTGTTAGGGAAAAGATAGTTTATATCACAACCCAAAACCCAGGCTAGCGGCAGAAGGGAAATTTTGCAAGGATGAGAAATTTTTTGATTTATTTGAAAAGCGTCTAAAAATTTTTAGTTTTATAAAACAATCCATTTTAGATAAAATATTTGGATTTCCATCCCGTAAATCTTTCCCACAGTACGTATAGACCATTAAGCACAGATCGAATAAATACCAAAAAAAAATGTAAATCAAATATATATTCAAGCATCATCATCATTCACGTCAGAATAGACACCAGAATGGCATACTTGAGTTCACAGACAAAAATAGAATGTAGTAATCTTGGTTCAATACTAAAACAAAACCCAAATAATCTAAACACCACAATAACACGCTTCAAGTGTTACCAAGATAATGAACTATAATCCCGATGGCCTTTTACTCCTCTTGATCTCTAAAATCACACTGGATAACACCTGAGGAAGGGAGGAAGGGAGTGAGCATAAAATACCGAGTAGAAAAAATAATTACCTCGATCGAAAACATTTTAGCGGTGGAAAGCTCATGCAAGGATAGTTTAAATCCAATACATACATATATAATAATCCAAAACTGGAAATCCCCAGGTATATATGTATAAATAAATCAGTATAACCAAAATCATCAATTCATATGCACATGACACAAATCAACCCATACCCATGAGCTCACATCCTCTCATTTATGAAAACCCATGATGGCACTAAGTGTCCCTAACAGCCTACCTAACACCTAGGCCCATACTCGGAGGGGACACCATGTGTCACCTACCAAACCTAGAGAGACAACCGAATTGCCTACACCTGCCAAATAGGGAAGTAATCAGAAGTAACAAAACCCCACGCAGGTTTACGGACTCTACACCGACGATAGGGTACGCAGCGCCACATTGTAAACCCACGATGTTAACACGACGCTCATGTATGATCCTATGACACGTGCAACACAGAACTGAAGTGTGAAAATAATCATGCTCTGGTTTTTCAATAAAATAAGTATATTAGGTTTTTATAGAAATACGAGCAGCACAACAGCCCTATTTTGATAAACCCAAAATAACCTGCACTTATAAAATCCCAAGAGCAATATAGTATATATGTATATCATGCCATCACAGTCCATCATATATGTTCAAGAAATTCAAAAATTACATTTATTCTTATATGTTGCAAAAATTAAGTTTTATTCAAAAATAGTATAAAATAAAAGTAACCGAATCCCTACCTCACAAGAATAGCAATATCATGCTATTGAATCCTCAAGATGTCATTGACGATCATCTGGAAGGTTGAAAACTAATTCCAAGCCCTCAATCGTCCTCTTGCGAAAAACTAACTTCTCAACGAAGCTTCAAATTTACAAACGGACCTCTTTATTGAATTCCTAGCACCCAAAATAGCTAAGTTAGACATATAACTTGTCCAATTCGGGTTCAGGCCCACATCAGACCAGTGGCATGCAAATCAAGGCAAATCTTAGCTGTCCGATTTCAATTTTCATGCTGAATACCAAACATAGGCAACATATATATATATATATATATCAAACTTTTCTATTTTCTGGCAATCCAAAAATGACAACAAAATCACGATCCAACGGCTGGATTAAAAAGTCAACTCAAGCTCAAAATATTCCAAAAATGACAACTTTTGATTCGTATAGTATCATGTTAAGATATATATAGCTTGAACTTCCTCTCGACAAGATGAATCCAACAAGCCCAATTAGAGGTCAAATGGTGGTCGGAATCGTTGCCGATGACGAAAATCTGAAACGGCTCCAATGGCATTTTCCGGCGAAACAGTGACCGGCGACTGCGCGGGACCAGCGGCGACGCACCCTGGTGGCACAGTGAACTCGCGCCGGGCGGTTGGCGGGCTGGACGGTGGCCTAGGTGGCAGCGCGACCTCCCCTAGTGCTTCGGCCGAGAGTGAACAAAGAGAGAGCGAGGGAAAACAACGACGGGAGAGGGAGAAAGAGAGAAGAGAGAGAGAGTGTGTGAGTAGGAGGGAGAGCCCACATGGGATAAGTAGGAGATTGTGCAAATTTTCAAAAATTTGCACTCTAGTCCCCATTTTCTAAATCTCTATCAATTCAGTACTCCAAAAATTGCAATTTAGTCATTCTGCACAAAATTTTTCAAATTAATCCCTATTATTATATTTAGAAAATTGGTAAAATATCCAAATTACCCTCTCAAAAATCTTGGTTTTTACATTCTCCTCTCCTTAAAAGAATTTCATCCCAAATTTCAAAATACAAGTCAAGATTACATCACAATACAACTTCTGATTGAAGGTTAAACAAATGACTATACTTCTCGTACATCTCCGTCTCGAGTTCCCAAGTAGCCTCGTCTTCTTTGTGATGTTTCCAAAACACATTAACAAGTGGAATCTCTCTGTTGCAAAGCACTTTCAACTCTCTAGCCAACAAACGAACATGCTGCTCTTCGTAGGACACATCTTCTCGGATCGGTACATGCACATACTGAACAACATGAGATAGGTCCGACGTATACTTCTTCAATATCGACACATGAAACATGTTATGCATGTGACCCAACTATATAGGTAGATTCAAATGATACGCTACTAGTCCAATTCTTTCAGTGATCTCAAATGGACCAATATACCTTGGGGCAAGCTTACCCTTAATCCTAATCCTTGTTATACCACACCTTGGAGTCACTTGCAAGAATACAGAATCACCAGTATCGAACTCTACCTCTCGCCTCTCTTCGGGTCAACATAACTCTTCTAGCGACTCTGAATCTCCTTGAGCCTCTCCCTGATATCCTTGATCTTCTCAGTAGTCTCCTCAATCAGCTCAAGTCTAAGAGTAACAAGCTCTTCAGGCTCTGCCAAACACAAAGGTGACCTACATGGCCTCCCATATAATACTTTATATGCAGCCACACCCACACTGGTCTGGAAACTGTTATTATAAGCAAATTCTACCAAAGGAAGATGATCATCCCAATTCCCATCAATGTTGAGTATGCAACAACGTAGCATGTCCTCAAGAATCTGGATAGTCCTTTCAGACTGACCATCTGTCTCCGGATGGTAAATCGTACTGATATCTAACTGTGTACCCAATGCTTTCTACAAGACTCTCCAAAACTTAGAAGTGAACCTTGGATCTCTGTCAGAGAATATGCTTGAAGGCATACCATGCAAGTGTATGATGTTCTCCCCATACAGTCTTCTGAGTAAGTGAGTAGTCCATCTTGATTGATATAAAGTGAGCACTTTTTATCAACCGATCGACTACCACCTAAACTGCGTCATTTTTCCTCAAGGTCTTTGGCAAACTGGTCATAAAGTCCATCGTGATCTTGTCCCACTTCCATTCTAGAATTGGCAACGGCTGAAGTAAACCAGCTAGCCTCTGATGTTTAGCCTTGACTTATTGACAAGTCAAACACTTAGCCACATAGGTAGCTACATCCTTTCCCA
Source organism: Parasponia andersonii (assembly GCA_002914805.1). Taxonomy (NCBI): domain Eukaryota; kingdom Viridiplantae; phylum Streptophyta; class Magnoliopsida; order Rosales; family Cannabaceae; genus Trema; species Trema andersonii. Next base: position 395,911 of record JXTB01000348.1, on the reverse strand, counting down.
CCAATACTGCCTCTTTAAGCCTCGGTACATCTTATCACTACCCGGATGTACGGCGAACCTTGATTAGTGAGCCTCAGTTAGAATGGTTTCTCGAAGATTAGGGTCATTAGCTACAACCAATTTCCCACTGAAAAGCAAAAACCCTTCTCTATTGGTACTCCAACCATCTAATTGTTCACCATTCTGAAGCCAGTTCTAGATTGTCCTCAACTCCCTGTCTTGCCACTGACTCCGTTGGACAGTCTCGGGAAGTGATGGTAAAATCACAATATTGCTCAGGCAAGCAACCCTTTCATTCTCGAAGTGCTGCAAGTTGTAGTCACCAATCGCAACTGAGTTCCTCCAATCTTCAAACACCAGTGCAGCTAGTGTACCACGAGGCTTCCTTCTCAGTGCATCAGCTACAACATTAGCCTTACTAGGATGATATTATAGGTTGAAGTCATAATCCTTCATATACTCAGCCCATCTTCGATGTCTTAAGTTCAGATCATTCTGAGTAAAGAGATACTTCAAACTCTTATGATCGGAAAATATGTCAAACTTCACACCATACAAATAATATCACCAAATCTTCAACGCAAAGATCACTATTGCAAGCTCCAGATTATGGTTGGGATAGTTCCTCTTATGTGGCTTCAACTGACGAGAAATATAAGCCATAACCCGACCATTCTGCATCAAGACATATCCCAAACCCGTCTTTAAAGCATCAGTATACACCACATAAGGCTCGCTACTGTCACGAACAATAAGAATCGGCACGGTGATCAAGCTTTGCTTCAACCCTGACAAAAGCTTCTTCACTTTCGTGAACCTAAACAAACTTGACATCCTTCCTAGTTAACTTCGTCAAAGGCAAGGCGATCCTCAAGAAATCTTGCACAAAATGGCGATAATAGCCTACCAAACCAAGGAAACTTTATACTTTTGCCACATTTCTCGGTCTCTCCTACTCCAGAACAGCTACTATTTTAGCAGGATCGACTGAAATACTTCCATGAGAAATCACATCCCCAAGAACTTCACTTCTGACATCCAAAAGTCACACTTTGATTTCTTCGCATACAACCGATGATCTTTCAATGTCTTGAATACTATCCCCAGATGTTCGGCATACTCTTCTCGAGTCTTGGAATATACCTGGATATCGTCGATGAACACAACCACAAAACGGTCAAAAACAGCCTAAAAGCCTGATTCATGAGATCTATAAATACTGCGAGAGTATTCGTCAAACTGAACGGCATCACCAGAATCTCAAAATGACCATATCGAGTTCTAGATGCTGTCTTAGGTATATCATCCTCTCTTATTTTTTACTGATGATAACTTGATCTTAAATCAATCTTAGAGAAGAACCTTGAACCACCGAGTTGGTCAAACAACTCTTCTGTCTTTGGCAAAGGATACTTATTCCTTACTGTCAACCGATTCAACTTCTGGTAGTCTACACAGAGTTTCAGCGAACCATCAACTTTCTTCGCAAACAAAACAGGAGCATCCAAGGAGAAGTGCTACGGCGAATAAAGCCCTTGGAAAGCAGATCGTCCAACTATTCTCTCAACTCTTTCATCTCAGTAGGAGCCATGCAATAGGCTGGAATAGAAACTAACTAAGCTCCAGGAACTAGATCAATATAGCACTCGATCTCCCCATTTGGTGGGGACCCCGGTAAGTTTTCAAAAAATACCTCCGAATACTCACTAACCACCGGAAACCATAGGTATTGATCGTTTGTCCTCGTCTCGCCATCAATGGCAAGCAAGTTCCCAAAACACTCATGTTTTTTCCTTCCACCCATGCTAGATTGCAAAACAGGACTAGGCTTCAACGGACTCATTCTAGCCTGATAAACAATAGGTTGCCCATCACCAAGAAAAAGAGTCACCCGCTTCTTATGACTATCTACAACGGCTCGATACTTCGACAACTAGTCCATACCAAGTATCATGTCATACTATCCTATCGGCAATATAATCAAATCAGTAAGAAGCTTCCTATTATCGACTATAACCCGACAAGACTTACACACACTAGATACATCGGCTACTCCTCCCAAAAGTGTATCCAATGTCAATACATAATCCAAATCAGAAAATTCCAACCCCAACAGTTGAGCAAACAATAAGGATATGAATGAATAGGATGCACCAGTATCAAACAAAACATATGATTAAGAGTACGAAAAAAGGATCATACTGTCAACAACATCTCGGCCGGTGCGGTCCTGAATGTCGTCTGCCCTAGTAAAAGCATAGGCTTGGCCAGCCAGCTTTCTTTTCCCATTATAGCCTCTTCCCTGGCCCGGACGACTACTATTGGATCTCGGACCACTACTGCCATATCTACGCCCACCTGATTCCCTAAGGCCTGAGGAGTCAGAAAACTCTAAGTAAAACCCTGAGGGCAGTACTAATGCTGATAAGGCTGAGGGGAAGTAAAAGTCTACGAAACACCCTGTGACTATTGTACCCTTACTTGAGTATTCTGATAAGAAATAGACGTGACTGACTCCTCTGCGGTCCTCATTGAGAAAGAAGAGATTTCTGCAGACGGTTAGGACATTCCTTCTTCTGATGACCCTGCTGGCCACAAATGAAACATCCTCTATACGGACTGCCTCTAACACCCCTTGAAAAACCACTGATGTTCGAGCTCCCACTATTCGGAGTGCCTTGGGCTGACCGCTACCCTTAGTTCCTTCTAGTGGCTTTTCTGTCATTGCCTCTTTGCTGGTGCCTCCTAGAATCCAATCCTTCTTTGATGGCCTCTGCCCGCTAGGCAGCCACCATAATCTCAGGAAGAGCATGGAAAGTCTGGGTACCAATTCTATTGAAAATGTTCTGATTCAGACGACTTCTGAACTTGGCAACTCAGTACTTCTCACTCGTACCTGGTCCAAGAGCAACACTTGCCAACTCAGTGAACTCTATCAGGTACTCATTCACCGTTTTGTTACCTTAAATCAATGTTTCAAACCGGTTCACCACTTCATCTTGTTGATCCTCATTGGCATACTAGATCTTGAAAATCCAGTCAAAGTCTTCCCAAGTCAGACCCATAACATCTTGCATCCGTTCCACTGTCTCCCACCAGCGAATGGCACTCCCCATCAAACGAGAAACAACAAACACAACTCAAAACTCAACTAGAGTACCAAGGGCCAGAAAGTGCCTCTCCATCTCATGCAACCAAGCAATTGCCGTGAGAGCTCCTGGTCTACTATCAAACTACCCTAGCTGGAGATGCATGAACCGCTGAAGGTGATCTGACTAATCCAACTGACGTTCCCTTGGAGCTGGAGACTAATAGTCTGGATTGCTTATTTGGGCGAATACCTACTATATTGCCTCGATTAAATGAGTGAAATCCTAACCAGGAGGTTCGGCACCCAACTGGTGCCTTGGAATGCTTCTTGGAGGCATCCTTAAAAGTCTTAAACAATATGCCAAACTGTTAATGCGATAATGATAAATGCTTGTCATAAAATCAACTTCAATTTAGTTTAATGGTGATACGTCTAAATTGTTAAACTCAAAGTTCTGATACCACAATTTCTGTCACAACCCAAAACCCGAGCTAGTGGCAAAAGTGGAATTTCGTAAGGATGAGAAATTCCTTGATTTATTTGAAGAACGTCTAAAAAGTTTTAGTTTTATAAAATAGTCCATTTTAGATCAAATATGTGGAATTCAATCCTGTGAACCTCTTTCACAGTTCGTATATACCATTAAGCATAGATCGAATAAATACAAAAAAAAAAAAAACGTAAATCAAATATATGTTCAGGCATCATAATCATCCAAGTCAGAATAAACACCAGAATGACATACTTGAGTTCACAGACAAAAATAGAATGTAGTAATCTTAGTTCAATGCTAAAATAAAACCCAAACAGTCTACACCACAACTGCACGCTTCAAGCATTACCAGGATAACAAACTATAATCCCGATGGCCTTACTCTTCTTGATCTCCAAAATCGCACTAGACACTACCTGAGGAAGGGAGTGAGTATAAAATGCCTAGTAAAAAAAATAGTAACCTCGATCAAAAATATTTTAGTGATGGAAAACTCTTACAAGATTAGTTTAAATCTAATATATACATATATAATGATCCAAACCCGGAAATTCCCACGTATATGTATAAATAAATTAGTATAACCAAAACCATCAATTCATATGTACATAACATAAATCAACCCATACCCATGAGCTCACATCATCTTTTCTATGAAAACCCATGATGATGACACTAAGTGTACTTAACAGTCTACCTGACACCTAAGCCCAAACCCGGAGAGGACACCCATGTGTCACCTACCAAACTTTGAGGGGCAACCGAATTGCCTACGCTTGCCAAATAGGGAGGTAATTAGAAATAATAAAACCCCATGTGGGTTTACGGACTCTGCACCGACGATGGGGTGCACAGCACCACATTATAAACCCACGATGCTAACACGGCGCTTATGTATGTTCCTATAACACATGCAATACAGAACTGAAGTGTGAAAATAATCATGCTCTAGTTTTTTAATAAAATAAGTATATTAGGTTTTTAGAGAAAACGAGCAACACAAAAGTCCAATTTTGATATACCCAAAATAAATTGCACTCTGAAAATCCCTAAAGCAATACAGTATATATGTATATCATACCATCACATTCCATCACATATGTTCAAGAAATTCAAAAACAACATTTGTTATCATATATTGCAGAAATTAAGTTTTATTCGAAAATAGTATAAAACAAAGATAACTGAATCTCTACCTCACAAGAATAGCGATACCATGCTATTGAATCCTCAAGGTATCGTAGACGATCGTTCGGAAGGTCAGGAACCAATTCCAAGCCCTCGATCATCCTCAGGCGAAAACCAACTTACCAATGGAGCTTCAAATCCAAAAACGGATCTCTTCACTAATTATCTAGCACCCAAAATAGCCAGGTTAGACATATAACTTGTCCAGTTCGGGTCCGGGCTCACATCGATCGGTGGCACACAAATCGAGGCAAATCTTAGCCGTCCTATTTGATTTTTGTGTTGATCACCAAACATAGGCCATATATATATATATATATAATTTTCCCATTTTTCGAGAACAATTCAAAAATGACAACAAAATCACGATCCAACGGCCGGATTAAAAAGTCAACTTAAGCTCAAAATATTTCAAAAATGGTAACTTTTGATTCGAGCAGTATGAGGTTAAGATATATACACACACACACATATATATATCTTGAGCTTCCTCTCAATGAGACGAATCCAGCGAGCCCAGTTAGAGGTCAAATGGTGGCCAGAATCGTCGCCTGTGACGAAAACTCCGAAACAGCTCCAATGGCATTTTTTGGCAAAACAGCGACCGACGGCGGGGCACCCTGGCGGCACGGCAAGCTTGCGCCGGGCGGTTGGCAGGTCAGACGGTGGCCTGGGCGGCGGCGCAGCCTCCCCTGATGCTTCGGTTGAGAGTGAACAGAGAGAGAGTAAGTGAGAGCGACAACAGGAGAGGGAGATAGAGAGAGAGTGTGAGTGCGATGGAAAGTCCACGTGGAAAAAGTAGGGGACAGTGCAAATTTTAAAAAATTTGCACTATAGTCCCTAGTTCCCAAATCTCGAACAATTCAATCCTCCAAAAATTATAATTTAATTTTTCTATACAAAACTACAAATTAATTCCTCCATTATGATATCCAAAAAATTAGTAAAATATCTAAATTACTCTCCCAAAAATCGAGGTTTTTACAGTTTATATATAATATTGATAGTATATTGTGGTCAGTGTTCAGAGGAATAACAAGTATTTCATTTACAAAAGAGACTAATTTATCTTTTAATATTTTGTAAGATGACACCCTTTTATCTGAAAGAAAAAAAAAACTATATATAGAGAATAAATGACCCTATTAGATCCTAAACAATGCGCAAGTCTCACTTTGGTCTTTAAATTTTAAATTTTGTTATTTTGGCTTAAATTAAGAAATAAGTATATGAGACATATGTGCTCTTCTATTATACTTATTACATACATTATAGAGATATTAAAACCTGAATTGAAGTAATTTAAAAATAATTGACTAGATAAAAATTAGTTGCACATTTGATAATAATGTATTTTAAAACTATTTGAAATGTGATAGTTCATTGAAATCAATAGTACACAAGAACAAATGCATCTTATATACTCTTTTGGTTAAGAATCAAATATACTGCATAATAAAATAGACTAAAATAATACATCTTTAATAATTTAAGAACTAGTATGACAAAATTTAGAATTTAAGGAATAAAGTGAAACTTTTTACAAAATTCTAATAGAATCATTTATTCATATAATATATCTATCTATATATAATAAGTGTCAATAAGGAGGCAGCACTTCAAATGATTATATTACGTGCCTCAAACAATTATATTGCCCTTTATATCCTTCTCTCTAATTTTCTTTTCTTTGAATCTAAGGCTAAATTGGTAATGGGCTTCTAATATTTTTACTTACAGCTTTTATAAAAAAAATATTACTTTTTAAAATATTTTTAGAAAAAATTATTTTTAAAATAATTACTAGTTACTAATTTTTAAAAACTAATTACCGATACCAATTACCAATTATATGCTCAATATAAATAGTTTGGCAAAACCGGTTCTTGATTACTAATAATTAACTTTTAAAAATAGTATTTTTCTAATATTTTTTTAAAAATGTCTTTTTCTAATAAAAATCATCCTAGATCTACAATAACCCACCCCGCCGTATTTTTCACATTATTTTCTAAGAATGTCGTACAAGCCTAATTTTCACATTAATATTTCACTATTTTTTCCTTTGAAAGACACGTGCAAAAAAGTGACTACTTTTAGTTTTTCCATTCTAAAAAGGTAAGTGATTTTTCGATTAGTAAAGGATAACCTAATAGATTAACTACACATTTTTTCTTTTTATAAAATCAACTTTTGCTCATGGTTTTTGTATTGCCTTTTATACTATTGTCTCTAATTTTCTTTTCTTTTAGTATTGCTTTGAAAGACACGTGTAAAGAACTGACTATCAACTATTATTTTTTTTCATTCTAAAACTAAGTTATTTTTTTATTAGGTATAAAGTAATCTGACAAATTAACTACTCGGTTCTTTCTTTTTATAAAATCAATTTTTGCTCACGGTTTTTATAAAATCAATTTTTTTAATAAAGTTTCTTTTTTAATAAAATCAATCGTATATATGTATTTTACTCAGTAACCACGAGTCTTGTAACCCAGGCTTTTGCCATGGATTAAGTACGGAATATTTTGAATTGCTATAAGAAATATGATGAATTGTTATATTATATGAATGATTATATATGAAATATTTGTTATATTATTTTATGTACTTATGAATATGATAATTACAGGTTTTGGTTCTCTATTTAAATATTAGAGTAAAATTGTAATGGTGGCCATATGTTGGCACAAATTATGTTTCTAGTTTTAGGTTGGAGGAATCACATCCGAGTTGACAGGGTAAGCCCACCTCGTAAGAAAATAAAAGGAGATTAAATTTCTCTCTATGATCATAAGAGAATTGTTTTTGTGGATAATCTTTCATTTGGGAAGTCAGTCCAGACAAACAAAATATATATATATATATATATATATATAAAAGAAAATCACATACATAATGAGAATAAAACTTGTTTAGTGATTTTACAAGGATATAATAATTTCACAACATTAATAATAATTTATTTTACTTCTTTTCTTATCTTCCTTCGTACTAAGATCTTCATCTCTTCCTTTGTCAATCGAAGTAGTGAATTTTTTCGCCGCCAATCATATATAACTATTTTTTTTTCTTTTATAATTATATGACATATGTATACATATAAATTATACCCAAATAAAAATAAAAATATATATAATATTTGGTTCAGATATGTAGAAATATCATCAACATATGACAAATTTGTTAGATATAATGTATTTTCAACTGTTTATTTAGCTATCTAAGAAATTTTTTCTCTTACAAAGAAAAATATTTTTGATAATTAAATAAACATATGAAAGAATATGCATTTAATAAAGAATTTTCCACGTACATTATATTAATTGAATAATAGAATGAAGATCATATGAATATAACCAAGGACTTGCCAAAAACAATCAGATGAATAACAGCCTATAAAAGAAAAAGGAAACGATTCTAAAAAAACAGAATTAAGAAACAATACTTAAGATTATAAAAAATGGGAGAAAAAAAGAAGAAAAAAGATTCAAAATACAATAAAGTAGAGGAACATAGAAAAAAAAAAAAACTAAAGAAATAAGCAAAGTATATCCACTAGAATAAACAAAAGGCCGAAATAGATAGACCAAAAACCCAGCTAAATTCCTCAACAAATGTAAGAATATATTTATACCAAAAACAACTGAAGTGAAAAAACCAAATTGCTATGCCCACATAAAAATCAAAAGGAGAATCTTAGGAGCAAAAACGTAGTATAGAAAAGAAAAGTTTGCCAAAAAAATCTCTAACCAATCAACCGATTCTTACAATACTTGGACAACAATAAACTATGAAACCACTCCTTAACAACAGATCGTATCTATAATAACAAACCACATCTATTATACACTAAAAAAAGCCATTACATAGTAATTTTCGGGTAACCAGTACAGTACTCCATATGATAAAAAAAATGAATACTCATCATCGCCAGATATATAAAAATTATAAAATACAACTGAAAAAGAGAGAAACAGAACCGAGGAAAAGGACAGGAAAAAAAAGAAGGAAGAAAGGACTCAATAAATAGACCAAAAAAAAAAAAAAGGAAACGTCTTAAATACAGGAATACAAAAAGGAATATAATAACATTTTATAACATTCAACCCGAAATAAAAGGACAAATACTCGATAAAAAGACAATTAAAGAAAACATCTGAAACATAGAAACACAAAATAAAATATGACAATATTTTCCAACATCCAATCCAAAATAAGGACTCAAACATTTAAACAGAAAAAATGCAAAGCATACAGTGGATATTAATTAAAGACATAAGAAAATATAACTCAAACAGAATGACACAAGATTTAATCAAACACCCTTTAGTACATGATATTATATACAGCAACTAAGAAATAAATATGTCGACAGTATATCAACAATACAAAGAATACACATCAATTAACAACAGAACAAAATATAGGTATAACTTAAAGAAGAAAAAAAAGACATAAGCGGACATGACAAAGCATAATAAATAGATGTAATTACTGAAATATTTCTACGAAAGAGCCTTCAAAACTAACTTTCTGAGGAGAATGTATTCTACAGAGTAGAGAAGAGAAGAAAAAAGCAACAAACACAATGTAGGAAGGTGATGATAAGTTCAATCAATTATCAGTAAGTAAGAAGGTAAATAAAAATAGAATATGAAGAGTAAAAAGGGTAACTTCAACAGATGTAATTAAACAAAAGTAAGCGATATATATAATGCATTAAAATATAACTAAACAGGTCGCAATATCTGAAGTAAACATGGAATAATATATATATATATATATATATATATATTTTAAAAAAGAAGCTTACAGAACATGAATAGTTAAAGTAATCAAACAATGAAAATAAGTGTTATATTGCTAAAATATAACAAAAAACTCCAAAAAATTTTTTTTTAAAAAAGTCCTTCACTTTTCTACTCTGTTTTCGCTTCTCTCTCTCTCTCTCTCTCTCTCTCTCTATGTTTTTCTCTCCCCAATCTGAATAATGTAAGAAAATTGGAAAAACATTAATACTGTATAAAAAGTTTTGAAATCATAAATACAAATAGATAGGTGATTTAAGCAATACCAAAGATCATAATTAATATGAAAAAGAATCTAAAACAGATAGAAAATATCAAGGGAAAAAAACCCTCCAGAATACTCTAGAAGTTTAAAGACACAAAAAGAAAATATTTATAAATCAGTATATAGACACACGCAAATATATATATATATATATGCACATTTTTATCAAAATTATACTATAGAATAAAACCACAAAAATATCACGGCATTACAGAAAAAAAATTAATGTTAAGAAAACTGTGGCAACTTATAACCAAAAAGCCCAACGAAAACAATTTCAAATCTGTGCAACTTAGTAACTAAAAAAGCCAACGAAAACAATTTCAAAACAGATCCTAATTTCTAATTAAGGCCAAAAACCCAAGATCAAAAGAACTCAACCAGTCCACTAATGAAAACCTTAGCAAAAGAATAAGAAGCGCATATCCACAGATTAAAGCCCATGACAATCCCATCAAACTAAATCAGCAGACTATCCACAAAGAACACAACCATCTAATATTTCTAGGGTAAAACATATTCAAAACAACAGAAATCATTTCATTCAATATGAACAAAAACAAAGCTCTAATGAACAACACTAAAAAATAAAGAGAAAATAGAACAAAAATATGACCAAAAAACAATATTTAGAGATAGAAAATAACTGAGCACATCTCAAATCCATGCAACGAAGCTCAAATTAACGAACAAAGAATCAAGAAACGGAAGGTAAAAAGGAGGAAATAGGATAAAATGTAAACTAAAAAATACAGCCCAAAAACGTAATTAGAAGACATTTTTATAGCAAAAATAGATGAAGGAAAAAAAACACAAACTAAACAAAAATAAACCTCAGATATACAATGATCCAAAATAGAGGAAAATATTACACACAAATTTTTTTAAAAAAAAAATAGTTGCTAAAGAACTAAATTTCAGAAAGAAAAAATTACTGGACAAAGAGAAGGGAACCATCACAGCAACTAAATCGCAGTAAAATCTACGTCTAAGCAAGCGGATCTGAATCAATAGACCAAAGATCAAAGAAAATAGAATTAGAAAACAAAGGAAAAAACAACCAAATCGAAGACCCTAAGGATGAACACTGAAACGAAAAGAGAGACATTGAGAGAATAACAATTATGAATCAAACAAACAAAGAAAAAAAGATTAAAAAAAGAAGAAAAAAAGCATCAAGTACAAAGAAGAAAGGAAAAAAGACGTATCGAGAAACAAACAGCCAAAAAGTTTTGTAACAATGGAAGAGATTGATGCTATAATGCCAGGCGGAGTAACCAAAACCAAGCGAAATGCCAAAAAACTCCACCCTATCTCTCATGCAAACCACATAAAGGAAGGTTAATCTTGTAAAATGAAGGCCAATACAAATGAAAGGACCAAATAACCGGACCCTATTTGAAGGGAAAAAAAAAATTAGAGCTCCCCACAAATCATAATCAGTTTGACTCTACCCTATCTCCCAAAAATTACATAAATACCCCTCACACAAAATCACCCTGCACTACACTTCTAGGGGCAAGAATGTCAAATAAAATAAAATGAAAAAAATGGTACTATTATTTGTACAGTAAAAGCCTGGAACAGTATTAAGCTGCTCTTCTTTAGTATATATAATAATGTGCAACGCTATAATTTTGTGTTTATTTTTTTTTTTTTTTTGCAAATAATAAAAAGTGGTTGTATCCATTTATTTTTTCTTTTTGTCCTTTTTTACCCGCACTTTTCAACCTTTGCTTATTTACATTTTTTTATTACCAGATTATGCATTTAAATTGCATGAAGTTGATCGATAAGTTATAAATAAATTTATAAGATTCAAGTAGATTTAAGGATGGGAGGAACGCTTGTTCTCTATTGGTAGGAAGGAAATCCCTGTTAAGGGTGTGGCCTAATAAACTCCAACTTACACTATGAGCATTTTTAAAGTTCTATTTATACTCTGTAGAGAATTGAAAGCTATGATGGCCAAATTTTGATGGGGAGCTTGTGTATTCATTATCATTAGGTGAGTATGGGGTATGGGGTTCTGTGATCTCAGTACTACTTTCAATCAAAGCTTTGGTTGCAAAGCAAGCTTGGCGACTTATCCGATATCCTTCCTCTCTTATGGCTCGAGTTTCCAAGGCAAAATATTTTCGAAATTACGCTATTTTGGAGATCAAACTAGGGCCCACATTATCTTTTGTTTGGCGAAGCATTTGCTGGGGAGTAGAACTTGTTAGGAGTGGTGTTCAATGGCGAGTTGGTGATGGTTCTAGAATCTGGTTATTTGAACATCCATGGATTCCCTTGCAGGTGTCGTTTTGACCTATTACTCCGTCTTTTGTGGATTCTCATCCTTGGTATGTTTTTTTATTTAATTTTGGAGAATGGTTGAAAAGTCTCTTTCCTTGAGCAGATTTTCTATCAGATTGAAGTGGATGTTATCAAATGCATTCCTTTCAGTTGTCTAACAGAGAAGATGTCCTCGTCTGGCATTATGACTCCTTGGGTTTGTTACTCGGTGAAACCTGGCTAATGTGTGGCTTCTTAGCTCAATCTGGCTGCCTCTTTCAGGATTTTCTGGCTTCACTTTTGATTATCTCTGTCTTTTTGCTGTTCAGTAGTCCCTATCTCATGAGCAGCTTGCAGTTTTTTGTAGTATTGTGTGGAGCCTTTAGTTTGCTTGAAACTAGCTGCTTTTTGCAAATAAAAGGCTTTTTTTCACTAAAGATATTATTGACACTGCCGATCGTCTTCTTTCCAGCTACATGAGTTTTGAGCTAAGTCTGGAATGGCTCATTCTTTAGCTATAGAGAACGAAAGATGGGTTTCTCCTCCATTGGATGGATTGAAACTTAACACGGATGCTTCTTTTTTTACTTCTTCTGGTTTGGCGGGATATGGTGTTGTTATTCGAAATGCTGCTGGTCGAGTTGTTTGGTTCTCTGCTAGCCCTTTTTTTTGGTGCTCTCTTAACCCATCAAGCAGAGTTAATGGCTTTAAGATTTGGCTTAGAGTTAGCTGTTTCTAGTAATTTGTTATTGTCTTCTGTTGAGTGTGATGCTTTTAACGTTATTTCTACTGTTAATTCTTCTGCTGTTGAGTCTGTTGATGGTGTTGTCGTTCAGGATATTATTGGTCTGGGTTTGGAGATGTCTATCTCTGGGGATGAAATTAGCCTTCCTAATGCTGCGTGTAATGTTGTTCATGGCTTAATAATTCTATTCCTCTGTTTGTCAAAAAAAAAAAGTAGATTTAATTAAATATTTAAAACATAAACTCAAATACGGTAGCACGTGTCTTAGGCGCTATATATATATATATATAGATGGAGTTCCATCATTTGCTTTGCAAGACATAGCATTTTGTTATAGCTCGTCAAGTTGAACTCTACACTTATTCCCATACGAAACTATGTTTCAAATTTGAACCGTACATTTTGAACAAACCATAAAGAAAATTATAGTTGACCGAATTTCTTTAGAACTCTCTTTTAGAACTTTGGCACGCTAATATTTCTTTGGTTTCTATCACACTTAATACTCATTCAGGCATAAAAGGCAGAACATTCGTAGTTTCATACACTAGAGAAAATTGCCACATGACAGCGACAAGTTCATTAAAACTTAGGATTTTCTATACCCAAAATTTTGTAACATAAAAAAACTATGCGATAAAATTACAACAGGATCGGCATCACATTCTAACATTACACATAATGTTAAATTCTGGTAGTAACTGAAAGGAGTTGAACAATTTGGCAGCAAGACTATTTCATTTTATTTTGCTTCAGAGAATTTTGCCATTTAATACAGAAATTGGTGTTACAAAAGCGCCAACTGTGGTCACCTTAGAAAGCCACACTAAATTGTTAAATCAAGACGGGCTACATCCCTTTGAATCATTCAAACACCAACTGATAAGCGTCAAACAATCAGAACTCGATCTAATCAGGAAGCATAAGATAGGCAATTTTTAAGTTCCACAGCTTGGCTATTCAGCTGCCAGCAATAGATTCTACTAATTACTCCAGAACAATAATCTCATTCCATTTTACATGCCATAAAAGAGAGGGGAAAAAAAAAAAAAAAGATGAAGTGAAGATTCAAGATTGCATGCGGTTGAAAAGGCCATGCATACATGATTTGTCATTCAAAATGAATTGATTCAAACGATATGTGTCTGTAAAATGAAACTGAGTCGGTTTATTTAGTTAGCTGCGTTGAATTTCTTCTACTATTGATCTCAGCTGCCAAACTCTTACCAATCTGGGTCTGAAATTTTCCTGGTAAAAAAGAATGGAGACATGAAAAATGATAATAAAGGGGAAAGGGAAAACTATATTAAGCATTTGGTACCACATTCAAAATGAGAAATAAACAACTTTTGTTTCCTACCTGCTGTTGAAAGGAAAAACTCATCTAGCACCTTTCCATGTTCTGTAACACCATTTCTATATCAATGACAAATGACCAATTGCTCAGATGAAAAGATTAAAAGATAAAAGACAAAAGAAATTACCTTCTTCATATTCCAGTGCTTGGAGGATCATTTCAACCTGAACGAAAAACATGCAAGGTCTTGATTAGAAAAGGATATGCCCTAGGATGTGGTATAAAGGATCAAGTCTGTATATGCATGTATGTTTGTGTATGGTGGGAACGTGACTAAAGAATGAACCAATCACACAATGTCTCAAATTGTATGTAAACCAATAACTTGGGGTATAAACATGATTTATGAATTGGAAAATCCTTCTTTTCAATGTCAAAAAGTATCTCGACATTAGATTACTTCTCGTTTAAAGAACATAGAAAAAGTTAACCAGACAGCAATAGCGAATAATGCTTAATCCTTTTGTAATAGCATATACGCCTAGGCTTAAGAGAATCTTGTGCAGAGGCAAAGCAGAGATTATATACACAAAACTATCAGCAAATCCCATGCAAGAATGATACCCTTAAGATATAATATATAACACCAACATAGAGGGGCAGAACCCAACAAAACCTCAGCCCGTGCACAGTTCCTCGTATAAGGGATAATTCAAAGCATTAATTTCACAGAAACTGCAATTATCAGGTATTTCAGACAGCAGAACTTTTCTGGAAAAAAATAATAATAATAAAAACAAAACGAAACAAAAACAAAAACAAAAACAAACAAAAAAACTATTTTTTTTTAATGCAACTTTAAATCAATGTATGTTTATGCTTACAGAAGCAAATAGAAACAAAATTAGAGGTTACATTCAAAATGTCAAAAGATACATACTTTGTCAAAATCTTTGACAAGGTTAGCCTCTATGGTAGAATTACTTTCGTACTCTTCCCATAGTTCTTTAATCTCTTCAGCTGCAGCCAACACAAACTAAAAATTAATTCAATTTATAGAATGAGTGGTTACATAAATAAATTCATTCATTGCAATAACCATCAACTCATACCCCTCATATTCCCACCCAGAATTTTGCACATTTCATTTAAAGCTGCCTCTTCCATCCTTCTCTTTTCTTCCTTAGGCACACCATCAGATGGTGTTATATCTCCAACAATTGCTATCAAGTCAAATTCCAACTCACATGGTAAATAACTACTACATATACAAATAAGCACGCATGATAACATAAAAAATCGAAGAATTATGAGAAACAAATTATATAACAAATAGCAAATTTGCCACCCATCTGAGTTTTCGAGAAGTATATCCCACATCAGATAAACCTCAGTAGTTCAAACATACATGTGACAATCTCACACAGACCTATTTCTAATTCTTCTACTACCTACCATCGCATTACTTATTACTAAAATTATATTAGACCAAAATACTTGTTTGCATAAGTAGCCTGGCATGGTTCTGATAGTATACAATGGAAAAACTGCCTTTTAAGCAAAAATATGGCAACTGAATCAACCACCTCAGACCTTCTCAAAAGAATAAGCTTTACTTTTTCTTGAAATCCTTGAATGTCTAATTATTATACTTAGTGTGGGGCCCATTCCTGAACCTCGAACCGTGAGAAGGGTCACGCGGATCGCACGTGATCTCGCCATCGGCCTGTGGGTCTTCCGAATTTAAGGCAGAATCCATCACTGATCCCAAACGGTTCAATCGGTCAGACCTCGAATCCACGACAGCTGGCGGTCTGAAGCCCCGAGGGTCTGCTGTCTAGGAACAGCGACCCTCGCCTCAACTGTCGTAGGGATCAGAAGCCCCAAGGATCTTCAGACCCCATGGGTCTGCTGTCTAGGAACAGCGACCCTCGCCTCAACTGTCGTAAGGATCAGAAGCCCCAAGGATCTTCAGACCCCAAGGGTCTGCTGTCTGGGAACAGCGACCCTCACCTCAACTGTCGTAGGGATCAGAAGCCCCAGGGGTCTTCAGACTGGATGCAATGGAAGACAGCCCCACGGCTCCGGACCCGGACAGGGCATTTAATGCGTTTCTGGGTAGGTGCGCGCGCAGGGACAAGCCGTCCTGACAGAACGGCGGTGTGCCCAAATCTCGCTCCTGACGAATTGAAACCATAGGAGGCGGCGAAAATCAAGCCGCGGTAGCACAGAAGAGGTCACAGAAATCTCGGCCCATGATGGTTTAAAAAGATCTGGAAGTGAAAGGTACTCATGAATATTTATTTTACTTTTCAAAAGATAGAGAAGAACACTGTTGATTATCAGAGGACTACATATATGAAAGCTATGCATTCAGAGAGGTTGGTTGCTTTCTTTGGTACAAAAAACACTTACAAAGAAAAAGACAGTCTGAGAGCAGAAGAAAAACACGAAAAAGAGATAAACTTTTGAACTGATATATTTTTCTCCTTGCTACCAAAAACGCAAAGAAAAACCACTGACTTAAGCATCGGAGAGTCTTTGCAGGTAGCCACCCCCGCCTCTCCGATCCTGCTTGGAGTTCAGAGATTTGTGGACTAGCAAGGGCACGTGAACAGTTGGAGAATCCAGCATCAGCAGTTCAAGACACGTGGACGACTGGTGTGAAACCGCTCCAACACTTAGGTCATAATCATATTCTTAAAAGCATAAAGACTTACTGAACTGGATTCCAGTAAAGTCTCCAGAAGTCAAACACAATTGCTTAAACTATAAGGAAATAAAAGATACCTTCTGCAATATCATGCACAATTGCTATCTTGATACACCTGTTAAAAGAACAACATAAGATCAATAAGAAAATGAATGAATCAGATTAAAAGTATCACTAGTTTCAAATGTGAACAAAAAAATATGAAATATGCAAACAGTTACATGCATTATAACACATATAAGCATGACAATCTCAAAATATTCACATGCTTCTCTAAGCTTAAGAAGGGATTTCTTAAGTGCATGAATCACTGCTTTAGTGAAAGCAAATAATCATGTACTCATATTTCTAGTGTAAGTAACTTTTCTAAACCAAGGAAAGAACAGAGATCATTAGGTGGAAACGACAAAACTACAACCTTTCTCTGTTCACACCAGGAAGGTCGCTGACAGTCAAAGCCATCAAAGCCATCCGATACATATGATCAGAAATCGACTCCGGATTCTCTATGCCATGGTTGATCCATCCCTTTCTTTTTGTTGCCTACAAGAGTGTGAGAAACGAATATTTTCAGCCAAATCCATAAACCACACAATATGCTAAACCCCTTTTTACCATCTCATAAATAATATAAATTCTTCAAATTAACCACCCATCTTTTTCCCCCACAAAAATCAATGGGAAGATTTTCTACAGCTTCTTACTAAAGCTTCCACTTCTGTAGTAGATAGCAAAGTCTAGTAAATGTTGAAAACAATTCAAACAAAGTGGTCCTCAACTATCCACACCTTAAAATTATAAGGGAACAAAAACCCACTATTTCTTTATATGTAGACAGTCACACAATCAATCAAAATTTCAATTTCAATGAAAAGAAAACAAAAATCAAAGTCAATCAAATTCAACACCATTCATAAACTTTTCTACATTGATGACAGCAACATCAAAAACCCAACTCAATTCTGCTCTTCTCTAAAGCTCAAATTCTTTAGAAATGTTAATTTATTTGGGTTTTGATTGTTTTGCATGGTTTACTTTCTCGGCAACCAAACATGTGTAAATTAGGAAAAATTCCGCGAATACCTTAAGGCGATGACACAATGTGAGAAAATCAACAACGGCGGACGCCGAAGACGAACCAGATGAACCATTCGAAGCTTCGGAGTCCTCCAAGCTCGTCGATGGCCTGGACCTGAACCCGTCCGGACGGGGTTTCTGACAACGAACCGAGACGAGCCTCGGAGTCAGAGCTTCGGTGAAGAAACCGGTTCTGGAAAAGGTCCGATAGAGGAAGGAAAAGGGTGAACGAGTTCGTAGACACCGACTCAGCTGAGCCGCACAATGACTCGGTGAATTAACTGCCATTTTCACTCCACTGAGGACAATTTCTCTCACTGAAAGCGTCTTTGCTTTTTTTATTTTTTATTTTTTCACACTCAACCCGGTTAGGGATCCGGTTCAATTGTACTCAACCCGGTTCGGTTGGGTTCGTTTGAAACGACGACAAAGTTGGTCGTTTTGTTGGAAATGACCGCTCCCGTAGCCTCTCTTCCTCATCCATTAGTACGTTGAGTCGAAATTTCAATTTAGGGGAGTAAGACACAGAGAAAAGAAATAGGACTATTGACAGTCATGAAATATGTGTGTTGTGCTGTGTAAAATCTTATGTCAGGTTGCATGAGTAAGATTAAGTGCAACCTCTTCTGAAAGAGTTACATGCGACTTCCACCGCATAAGTTAGTATGACCTCTTCCGAAAGAGTTACGTGCGACCTCCTCTGAACAAGTTAAGTGCGACTAGGATGAAAAGAAAACTAGTCTACGCTTCGTCAAATGGGTAACCTATAAAGAAAGGGAAACAAAAGTTTCTCTTTAAAGATCGACCAGTCATCCCATTTAAGTAATTACCCAGTAATATTATTACTCAAATTGTATTGCCCGATTATACAGTTATCCATTTTCACAATTGGGAAACATTGGACTATCCTCATCTATATAAAAGGAGTTCAATATTTCAGTGAGGGGGGATCTTCTGGGACTTTTTCTGATCTTGGGAGGCTGAGGAATTTTTGAGAGAACCTTTTTAACTCTTGTTTCTTCTTTCCGGACAACACATTGTAATTTTGAGCTCTTATAATTCTCCAAAAAATAGTGAAAAACAGTGGACGTAGGCTCATCTTTTTTGGGGCTAAACCACTATAAAATTATTATCTCTTAATTTGCTTTAGTTAATTAACTATTTTCACACAAGCCACATCTTGCAATTTTTCTAAATTTATTGTTGACAAAACCTCCGTCAACAATTAGCGCTAGAAGGAGGGCTATTTCGGCAAAAAAATTTGTCCATTCCGTTTCTTTCAACAATGGCAAACACCAGAAATACCGGAACTAGCCAAAATCATCCCCAAAATACAGCTGCTGCACAGGCAGATCCTGCTCAGGATCAGCCTGTCATGACTACACCGGAAAATATTATCCAGAGACAGGATCGCATGGAGGAAGCACTGGTAAACCTTCAGTAAATTACAAGTCAGATTAATGACTCTCTACGGTGACTTGCTGAAGGACAGATGCTAACTCTACCACAGCACGAACGTCCTGCTCAATAACCTGAGAGAGAAATTCAGATTCTGGAGACAGAGAACCGCGACCAACCTAAAGCCCGGTAGGAGCATCGAGGAGATTGCATCTCCAAGGGAAAAGGCAAGATCGCAGACTTGCCTCTGGTATCTGCTACGAAAAGTTTGAGCACTGATCACGATCGTGGACAACCTTCCCAGAGTGCAACCGTCAATCGTGATTACCTTGAACACGAGCAAAAACGACAATTGAGGAGTGTCTTTGAAAGGATCAGTAGGAAATCTCGACAAAATCCTATAGACCTGAGACAATCTCTGGATCAGTGACGTAGTCAGGAGTGATCCACCTCGCATCCCAACGACCATAGTCGACCTCGTCACACTGTTTCATCGGAATCCCTAAGGTCGCAGCACACCCTACCAAACCAACCCGCCCTATATCGTGACAACAATCAAAGGCCACTCCTACCACCAGTGAGAGAGAATGTTCTCCCTCTGAACGTCGATATTTATAATCTGAGAATTACTTTAGACGCACTTGCTGGTTGGGACGATGAGCTCGCTGATGGGTATCGTCAATCGCCATTCAGCGAGGAGATTCAAGCTGCCGCCTTACCTGCTGGAATAGACTTCCCACCATAAACACTTTTGATGGAAAAATTGATCCGCAGGACCATATGGATCACTTCAGCGATCTGATGGAACTTCATCGTGTTAATGATCTCGCACGTTGTAGGTGTTCTGCTGTAACTCTCATGGGAGCAGCAAAAACTCCAGACTGCATTCTTGAGGCAATTTCAGGCTGCGAAGAATTTCACTATTCCACTGGTCAGCCTGTCTGCTATTCGGCAAGGTCTGGAGGAAGCTCTATGATCTTACCTAAATCGCTTTACCTCAGAATTAACAAAGGTCAACAACCTACCTGAAGGAGGAGTTTTAGCTCTAATGATAGCTGGGGTGCGACCAGAAACTAAACTCTGAGAAGATTTACTTGAGCGAAAATGCAGAACTTTTGAAGACTTTTATCGAAGAGTTGGTCGACATCTAAGGGAAAAATCTTCACGCGAAAACCTTCATAAGAAGACAAAGGGAGAAAAAAAGGATGCTGCCAAATATATGACCACAAACAACAACAATAACGATAAGTCGAACAAAAAGAATAATGAACAATCGACTGAGAAGCAGCCCAAACAAAAAAAAAACAGGAGATTTCAAGAACTCCCATGAGGTTCAATAATTATACCGAATTGAATGCACCATAGATCATATCTATGCGGTCACAAACCAACATGAGCGCTATCGTCAACTGGAACCCATGAAAAGAGAGAGAGCGGGGCACGACCCCAACAAGTTTTGTCGGTATCATAATGACATTGGACATGATACCAATAACTGCTTTGCCCTGAAAGATGAGATCGAAAGATTGATTAAAGAAAGGCGGCTGCGGCACTACTCTAAACAGAATAATGAAAGGCGAGAAGAAAACCGACAGCGACCTCCAGAAATTCAGCACGAGGTGCGAACTATTTTCGGAGGACTGCACGTTGGAGGAGATTTCAAGAGAGCGCAGGATAGGTATGCGTGAGAAGCTCGACAGCAGCCGTTAACTAATGTCATGCACCTCGAACAGTGACCACGAAAGCTTCAGCGAGTACCGGATATGGATATTACCTTCATGAAACAAGACGCGAGGGAAGTCCATTATCCACATAATGATGCGTTGGTTATAAAGATCAATTATGGAAGCACGCAATTATGGCGAGTATTAGTCGATAACAGAAGTACTGTTGATATCCTGTACTACGACGCCTTTAAGAAGATGGGGTTGAATAAAAATGACCTGAAGCCCGCTGTCACCCCACTCTATGGATTCACTGGTAACAACATAATGCCTGTAGGCAGGATTGAGTTAATGGTCAACGTTGGAACCTACCCTAGGGTTTCAACGGTAATGACCCAGTTCTTGATTATAGATTGCCCCTCTGCATTCAATGTTGTACTGGGAAGACCAACACTGAGGGAACTTCGAGCAGTAACATCGATCTATCATCTCACTATGAAATTCCCGACTCAACAAGGAGTAGACGAAGTGCAAGGAAACTAGTATGATGCATGGACTTGTTACAACAACTCTTTAAAGCTCGTAGCAAAGGATGTGACACCTCGCACAATGATAGTCCAACTATAAAAAGAAGCGTCAGGTAAAACGTCAGGCAAAACGTCAATCGAAACGACAAACAAAGACCTCGACCCTCGAAAAATCGATGGAGAAGTCAACTGGACCCATTAAAGACTTGGAGGATTTGCTATTTGACAGGCCCTCCAAGATTTTAAAGATTTGAGCGAGGCTTCAAGAACCTGTGCGAGCTTCATTGGTCGCTTTTCTGAAATCTAACCTGGATGTCTTCGCATGGCACCGCCTCAATATAGATACAGCAATCTACCTATGAGGACTGAGCTCAATCTCTGAGAAGAAAGGTGCGAGCAGTCTCAGCTTCGGTCGCATCATATAAACAGCGCACTGTTCGATATTATAACCCTAAAGTCATACGAAGAGGATTTGAAGTTGGCGACCTTGTTCTTCAGCAAGACCTTGTTCTTTGGAACCCTCTTGGGAATGACCATATGTTATGACTGCCATTATTCGACCTGGGACATATAAGTTAGCTCACACTGGCAGACAAAAGATCGAACATGCCTAGAGTGTAGGACAACTTCGTCACTTTTATCAGTGAATTTTCATGTTTTCATGTTTTCGTCATTCATCAATAAAGACATCTACTTATTCGTCATTCATTGATCATCATTCGTTGTTCGTCATTCATTGATCGTCATTCATCGATCGTCATTCATTAATCGTCATTCGTTGATCGTCATTCGCCATCATCAATAAGGGTGTCTCCTTATCAATCTTTCAATTTAGTACCTTTTATAGTTTTATGGCAGTCTTCGAATACCATAAGACTCGGGGGGTAGTGAGATCAGAATATTATCTCCTATTTGCTTCCTAAGGGACTATGCAAAATGTCCATTTAGAGGGGTCGGAATTTTAGATCGTCGAAATATCTAAAATTCCTTAAAATCCTTGGATTTTCTCCTCGCTTCATGCCTGAGCATGTCGTATTACGCAATTTCTCTCCTCGAACAACAAAGTAACTGAGCAAAACATTCATTGTTCGATGTGATATATTGCTCTATTTACATTTTGCCATGGAACTTTTGAGAAATAGTATTGAGCTTGCATCACTCATACTTGTTGTTTTCTTAAGCGACCTAACCTATCCTAATACTTAAAACTCGTTTTAATTTAGTTGGATTCAAATCGTAAAAAGTGTACCGATCAGTCACCTAGTGATTGACTACATAGTTAAAATTACAATGTTATGTTTTGATTATTTTGCATGAATATATATCTGACAAGAAAAAAGCATTCATTAAAAAGCTCGCACCCGTATACAAGCAAAGAGAGAAAGGGGGACCAAGCCCACATTGTTCTGAGGTAAAAAAAAAAAATGTATACGAATACAAATATGTTTTTTATGCAGAAGTGCTCGCTCCGCCATCTCCAATTTTGGTGGTTTTCTCCTCCCTTTAACTCTTGACAAGCTCAACCACGTCCTTGCCAAGAATAGAAAAGTCGAAGTCCAGATGCTCGCAGAAGATGTTAAAAATAATGGTCGACGAGGCGATGTCACTAGCTTTATCTTCGAGCTCTTTGACTTCAGTAG
>JXTB01000348.1:355785-372590 GCA_002914805.1 Parasponia andersonii | reverse complement strand
GATCGTCGCTTCATCCTCTCCCAGCCCTCCTCGGAAGTGAAGCGATCAATGAAGGCTGCGCTCATACCAGCCTTCTCCGGTAATTGATTAAGGAGCATGAAGAGCTCCTCGTCCTTATCTACCAGGTTTGATTCCGAAGAGGTGGCAGTCTCCTTGGATGGTTCGGGATGGCTCATTGTTTGAGATTGTGGAGGAGGCGAGCTTACCGGGATGTCCTGAAGGCGACTTTTTCTTTTTTGGAAGTGTCGACCTTCTCTTTCCCTTTCGATGATGATGGAGGAGTGCTCTCGGGTGTCTTGGATTTTACCATGGACCCGAGAGTAGAAGGTGGTGCTCGCAGGCCGCTACCAATAACCATCTCTATACAGATATGTCAGCAAGCGAGGTGATATAATACAATGATGATTAAAATTTGTATATATATATAATTACCTTCTTACTGTTGAGGAGCTAGTGGTGATGCTGTTTCTGGAGAAGATTGTTCCAAAGTTGAAGGGGTGGCAGGTGCTTTTCATTTCCTAGGTTTGGAAGACGAGGCACTCTTATCCATCTGCTTCCTCGGCTTCTTTTTCTTCGAGCTCGAAGGTCTGGACAAACGGACGGTGGGGTCAGGGAACGCGGCTTCCTTTGGAAGTATATTGCAAGTGACCAAGTTCCTGGAAGTCCCAAACTTCTTCCAATCAAATTCCTCAATTGGAAGGTCGTTGATTTTATACACCCTTGCGAGCTGTTCCCTAGAAAGTCCGGGCCGTTCCCTGTTGTCTGCGATGACATACGAGTGTGATCAGAATAAATATGATAATACAGAAAAAGGCGATAAATTGAAAAGCTACCTACAAGGATTCTGAAAGAAGCCGTTATCCACATAGTCAAAGTGGAAAAATGAATTTTTCCATTTTCCCACGTTGTTGCGAACCCCGTAGATTGTTTTTATTACTTGGTTCGACCGCTTGCTCGCATAAAAGAAGCCAAAATCTGACAGGTTTGATTTCACTTGGTAAAACCAAGCAAACTCTTCAGGAGTAGGGGTGTCTAAACCTAATTTGTGGTAAAGTATGTACAAACCTACCATATATTTATATGTATTTGGAGTCAGTTGGAAAGGGACGACCCCATAGTAGTCGATGATTGATTTTATATATGGATGAAGTGGGAGGTGGACACCGTATTTGAGAACTACTTCAAAAAATAAGGCAATTCCGCGTGGTGGTGTGTGTGGTTGATTGAATTCCATGGGAAGGCAAAGAGAGATAGCGATCTTATAGTTGCACACGATTTTGCTGAGCTTGTTCGTTGTACAGCTCGTCCTTATATTGGTACATGACCAATTCTCCTATACGTATTGATAGCCTGTTGCGAAGGCAGGGGCATCCCTGATATGCCGAGGCCACTGGTCCTGAGGGAGGTCGCCTATGCAAGGACTATTTTGCCTGACCCCAGTTATCTCTACTTCGGGTTCTGGCTCAAGGTAATCTTTAAGGTTTATGGAGCTAACACTGGAGTTCTCAGATTCTCCTAAGAATGCATTCCCTTCCCTAAAATCCTCACTACTAGACATCTGAAAAGAAATACGGATGGGTTTAGTCCTATGCGAGCATCAAGGATCTTCGCTATATGCAAGCAAATTTTGGGGGTTCACCCTAGGATTGTATTAACAAGCAAGCTCATCGGATTTTTTCTAATCGGTTTATGGATTCATAAAAATTACTCGAGTAGTTCGTCAAAAATAAATAAATAAATAGGGTTTCAGACCCTAAAAACTCTTTTATGAGTTCGTCTTTGTCCATTGTCTAAAAAAGAGTCTATTCTACGAACTAGCAAAGGGGATCTGAAAAATTCTCATTCCAGTCCATCCGAATATGGGATGGGTTCTTATTCAGGATATTTGGACTCCATAGTTTGTTTCAATTTCTAGAAATAAAAACTGAAAATAAGTTTTTTCGAGATAGACGAAGAACAATAAGAGAGAAGAAATATACTAACCTTTCTTCGAAAATAGAGGGATTGAGATGTGGTCTGAAGGATTGTGGTTACTCCGTCGGAGAAGGTACTAAAACTATGCGAGCTGAGAAACATAACGACGCTGAAGGGGTTGCTCTGTGAATACTTTGGGTTTTAGAAAGATGGAAGACATTACGGTTTGTAATGAAGAAGCAGATTAATTTCCAATATTTATCTCTCAAGCATCGCTAAATCACAGCCGTAGATCAAGGTATTTAATTTTCAAATCTAAAGACTGAAGTTCACGCGGGATTTGATTTTTCTGAAATTAAATCGATATCTATTTAAAAACTTGAAACGATTCGATTTAAGATGACAGCTGGCATCATCGCTATCATTAAGTCTCCCCGAGTTTTGCTATTCTTCTTAAAAAAGACGGCACATGTTTTCATCTGTCAGAAAAAGGTACGCGTGATCTTGAAAAAGGTGAGATTTGAGATCTGGCGACTCTTCGACTCTTCAAGGATCTCAAGTCTAGGTCATGATGTCGCATTTTTTAAGCTCGCACTTACATTAGAAGGAAGCTCCATTTTGTCCTGAAGAACAAATGGAGTTGGAGGGCAATTGTTGTACGGTCTAAAATCCTATGTCAGGTCGCATGAGTAAGATTAAGTGCGACTTCTTCCGAAAAAGTTACATGCGACTTCCACCGCATAAGTTAGTGCGATCTCTTCCGAAAGAGTTACGTGCAACTTCCTCTAAACAAGTTAAGTGCGACCAGGATGAAAAGGAGACTAGTCTACGCTTCGTCAAACGGATAACCTATAAAGAAAGGGAAACAAAAGTTTCTCTTTAAAGATCGACCAGTCATCCCATTTAAGTGATTACCTAGTTATATTGTTACTCAAATTGTATTGCCCGATTATACAGTTATCCATTCTCACAATTGGGAAACATTGGACTATCCTCATCTATATAAAGGGAGTTCAATGTTTCAGGGGGGATTTTTTGGGACTTTTTCTGATCTTGGGAGGCAGAGGAATTTTTGAGAAAACCTTTTTAACTCTTGCTTCTTCTTTCCGGACAACACATTGTAATTTTGAGCTCTTATAATTCTCCAGAAAATAGTGAAAAACAGTGAACGTAGAATCATCTTTTTTGGGATTGAACCACTATAAAATTATTGTCTCTTTATTTGCTTTAGTTAATTAATCATTTTCACACAAGATACATCTTGCAATTTTTCTAAATTTATTGTTGACAAAAACCTTGGTCAACAGTATGTTTTGATATTTTCGGTTAAAATGTTTCTTGGTGGGGATGACTTCAGATACTTGCTAGATAACTCGGTCACACAAATAGTAAGAGTCATTCACTAAATGACTCGTGATCATATAGTCACATGGTGGATTATTCAGTCACGCTGCTAGTATATCGACCACAAAGTAACTTTAGTTACTACTGAGTGACCATAAGGTCATGTAGTCAGTCTCTTGGAGCGTGGATTGGTCACTTAGCTATAGTAGATTCACCTATAGGTTAAACTTTCTGCGGTCACCAAGACACCCACCCACTATCATCAAGATTTATGTAAATCACTCTCCACTTATTGTTCCCTAATTTGGATTGAATTTTGTTCAACGCTTCAACTAGAGGCTTTGTCTAATGCTAGAAATTATTGAACTCAGAACATACTAACACCATCATTATTGATTGAGCAGGGGTCAACGTTTGTGGAGTCATCCTTATTAAGACAATTGGAAGCCGGAAGAGCCGATATAGTGAAATACTTCCGCTCAAAAGAATTTAATATGATCCAAAGGATGAACTTAATCATGGGCATAACTATTACCATGTTAAAATGGAAGGTCGACCGTTTAACTCTTCTAAAGAAATTAAAAAAATTAATAATTGTTCTAGATTAATTTTGAAAAATGAGTTAGGCAAATAATGAGATTCAGTAAGTGTTTTAATTTGACTTAAATACTTGATTTCAAATTAATATTATTAATAGGTCATTATATAAAATCCTACTAGGAGTAAAATACCTAATAATAATTACCTATAAATATACATTGATTTCTTCAATTCAATATATTTTTCCGACTTGCGTTGAAAAGTTCCTTTTTTAGGTACACCTATCAATTAATTGTAGAGTTTTGGCTCTACGAAAAGATGTTCATTATGGAACAATATTACTACTATAAATTATTGGACTGTGCACTAACTATCTCCGTCATTATTGGATTTAGGAGATCGTAAAATATTTGCACAAATAGCTATAATAAAAAAAGAAATAATCGCAAAAATATATCTTAAAATTTAGATATTTTATAATTTAAATTTTAAAATTTGAATTCTATAATATTATGAGATTAAGAAATTCTGAAAATTTACACTTCCTATAGATTGTTTGAAGAACCTTAAGAACGAAAAAATAATAATATTTTCTATTAAAATTTGATTAACTCATATTATTCATCTTAAATTTTAAAAATATTATTATATTTTATCATTTAAAATTTTTCAAAAAATCAATTCAAGATATTAAATTTTAAAAATTCTTAATCTCATAATAATATTATTTAAACAACAGAACCATCAAATCTCAAAATATTAAAAGAAATACGGACTTAAGTTTTCATTAATCATTTAGAGAGGACTTTTGTACGTGCCTCAATATTCGAAAACAACGTTTGCCCTGTCAATAGAGTAATAACTTTCCACGCGAGTGGGTCGCTCAGCAGCAATGATTGCCATCTTGAAATCAATAATATATTTGTTTCTCGGAATGATTGAAGTTCACAAAGAGAGTGGGATTGGTGGCCATGGTTGAGCTTCCCTCATCCAATTTGAATCCACTTCGGTAGAGGTTTTCACGGAGGTGTCAGGCATTTTGTAAATTCGGCCATTTCATTTGAGCTATGTTTAACTTTTTTCATGAGATATGAGATATGAGTTTATATGGCATGACTTTAAAAAAGTAGGCTATTGAGTTTATTTGCCCAAGAATAATTTTTGCGCATATTTGGGTAAAACAGTAACAGAATCTCTAATCTGTGAAAGCTCTTCTAAAAAAATTTCTGACTTACATGATTTCTTTGAGGAGTAGCTTTAAAAAAAATACTTAAAATTTATTGCGTTTTTAATGTAGGATAAGAAGGAAAAAATAATCAACTTATATCTTAAAAGTTTTTCTTTTTAAATATACTATCCAATCAGTATATTGAAAGATTTAGTATATACTAGTTTAATAAAAGAAAAAATAAATAGATCAACTAAAATTGAAAGAACGATAGCCTCCTCAAAACGACAGTAAATGGGCAAATGACACTAATCAATATAATACATAGAAGCAAATAGAAACCTAAAAAAGGACATCAATTTGGAAAACGATAATTGCATGAAACAACAATAAATGGAAAAAACGATGACAATTTAGTATATGACAATATAGCCTCAAACATATGATATCAATTAAAAAAAACGACAAAATCTAATAAACTATGTAGTCTCTATAAAAAACGACATAAACAACAGAATCAAAAGAACAGAAAAAAAAAACAAAAAAAAACAAAAAAAAACAAAAAAGACACCAATATAAAAAAGGACTACAATAAAATAAAAAATAAGTACATTACTTGTGAAAACGATAACGACAAAAGCCACGTCGAACGAAAAACGAAATGAAACGACAGTAACATAAAAAACCACATGACTAAGAAAAACGATGACAACCAAAGAACGACATCAACTCAACAAATGACAACCTTAAATACGATATTAACTGGAAGTAAGACAGCAAACTCAAAAAAGAAGAAGAAAAAAAGACATTAAATTGGAGCATTATAGCAACACAAGGATGATAATAACTGCCTATAATGACTGACATCAACTTTAAAAACGATAATAATAAAAGTAACGACAGCAACCTAAGAAACGACCGTGTACCCAACAACAGAGATGAAGTGGGAACAACAATGGAAAACAATGAACAATTATCGAAAAAAAGGGCACCAATTTGAAGAACGGCATGAACACAAAAAATAATAATAATAATAATAAAAAATAAGTAGATATACTAAGTATAAAATACACGGAACTTTAATTATTAAAAAAAAATAAGGTCCAAAGTCTGAAAAAATTGAAAAATCTAAGATTGAGAAAGTTTTGAAAAATTCTAGCATTTATTTAGAAATTTATCTTCTTAACATTTTATTTAGAAAAATAACATTTTAAAAAATAGATAGAAAAATGCCACCTTTATTTAAAATTAGTACTTTTCAAATATATTTGACATAAATCAATGAGGTTAATTGTGATAAACAATCAAGTTACTTAAGATAACCAGACTTGTTACCTCAAAGTAACTTGTTGACCCATTATCTTAAATACCTTATCAATTTATAAAAAGTGATATTTTTCTAAATATTTTAAAAGTGATATGTTTTAAATCAATTCGAAATTTTGCAAAAGCTTTTAAAATCCGAGATTTTAATTTTAATTTTTTTTGAAATTTTACCATATAAGACCAAATTGTCCCAAAAAATAAATAGAAATTTTTTTATTAAAATGAAGTGTTAAAAAAACACACTTAATTCAAAACATCAAGGAAGTGAGACAATAATCGAGGTAGCTTTGAAGGGAGAAAATTAGGTCCTTTACCGCCTTTTTTTGACAGAATTAAAAAATTTGGTGGGTTCAATTTTTTCTAGATTTGGTATTGTTTAGAAAAATATCATTTTTAATTTTTATTTTGTAAAAGTATTACTTTTTAAAATAATAACTAATAACCTGTCATTAATTTTTAAAAATTAATAACTAGTAATCATTTTCAAAATGATATTTTCATAAAATATTTTTAAAAGTAATATTTTTCTGAAAAATGATACAAAAATTGTAAAAAGAAATGACCCACCGTAGTTTTTTTTTTTTTTGGTTTTTATACGTAAATGTGTAAGAAATTTAAAAAAAAAAAAACACTCAGCACCAATTGTTTTGGGGAGATTACTTAATTTTGGCCTGTATATTCTTTTTGATTAAATCCATTGTATTTTTTTGTCTGAAAAATCAATATTAGTCTTTACATTCACAAGCTTTTAAAGTTGTTCACAAGGTTAATTCTGGATTTTGATATGTTCAGAATGTTATATTGAAGAATAAAACTGATAGTTATATTTAGTTTAAGGGGAATTTTTTTGTACCCATCCTCAAACAATTGCACCCCTTTCTAATAAATTTTAGAATTAAAAATATTTTAAAATATTAAATTACTGTTATACTCGATACTATTTATAATGGGCATCCCAAGTAAAACGTGTTTACTAATTTCTTGCATTCGTTAAGAATTCATTAAAGACTTTTTACCTAGAAATTCGTAATTGTTATTTGCAAGTGTCTTCGATCGTAGTGGTTTTACACTATTGAGGTTTCCTTCATAATCATCAATGATCAAACTATCAGTTACTATCATATGCTCATCAAAATGGTTATGATTTTCTCAAGTACACTCCCTTTTGGGAATTGGGAATGTAGCAAACATCGAAAAAAGAAGAATTGGTGTTTGCTGCAATTTATCTTACAATGATCCCAATTTAATTGGCAAATACCCATCTATTTAAACTATGAAATAACTTGAGAAAAATCCCAAAGTTAATTACCTAGCATGCTTAATTCTTATTAATTCTGTTCGTTGTTGAATGGAGTTAATGAACAATAGAACTTTGCCCCCCAGTAAAAAAGAGAGAATAATATAATTTCAAGCGATGAGAGGGAGAGGAGGGGCGTATTAAAGGGTACTTTAGGAAATTTAAAAGGATTTTTGGTTGGAAATATTTAATATAATTTCTTTTAAAAAAATAACAGAATTTAAAAGTTGTCCCTTAATGCCTGATGGGAGTGCTAATATAGCTCCCCTCAGTTTAAACTCTGACTAACCCAATTTTGAAATGAGTTTTTACAACAAATAGCATACATTTTTCATTTAATTTCAAGAAATGACCATCTTTTTTCATCTCTTTTCTAAATAGACTTTTTTTTTTTGGATAATATTAAAAAAATTTACATCTAACCTCTAACCTTTTTGTAAGAAAATCCACTCTTAATTTTTATTAGTATCAAATAAAACATTTTATTTGTGTTTATCTATTGAATTTTACTAGAACTATATGTAGTCAAAATTGAAGTTGAAAAACATCTTTGCTCTTAAAAATTACCGACTAACTCCACAGAAATAACCAAAAAACAATTATAATAACTTTTCGAGAATTCAATTGTGGTAGCCTTACAAATATATAATTTTTTTTTTATTCATTTTATATAATTTTAAAGAAAAAAATATTTTTATTCAACAATTTTACTTCAATTTTAACCATGTATATAGAACGCGTAAGATTTGGTCGAAAACACATGAATCGTTTTTCTAAATATATGTATCCATAAAAATATATGATATATATAAATATATATATTGCATAAAAAACTGAAAATCATTTTTTATTAATATATAACTATACATATATATGCATAGATATATTTATTTTTGGAAGGCAATAGACTCGTTTGTATGAGCCCAATCCTCTATATTAGTCTTAGTTCTAAGAATGACAACGGTGCGAATTATGGATAATTGCCTATTATCATCCTTATTTCTGAAGGTCAATTATAATACATGACTGCCTATTAGTTATCATATTATATAAAGAGTGATGTTGAGATTAACTAATTAATAGTAAAAAAAATCATGTTAATTATTATCAATTGATAATGATAAAATAAAAAAGAAATAATCCAATTCACTAAGTAACCATAGTTTCTTTTCCCTATTTAACATAACATCAAATAAAATAATAAATTAAATAGTTTTCAAAATCTATATTTCAAATACATAAGCACATATACGTCTTTAAGCTCATTATTTGTTTATAAGATATTTGAATTTATTCGATGTAAAATTAAATTTATATTAATATATAATAATTTATAATACATATATGTGGTTCCCAATCCAATAGCGTTTTTTTAACTTACATCTATATGTATATTTTTTTAAACATTGGATTATTATCTAACGGCTACTATAATATGAGTAGTTAGAAAAAAAAATAAAAATAAAAATCTATTATTTAATACATTTTTCTTTCTACCTTTTATCGTAAAAAAAATATACATAATGAATTTTAATTAGGAAAAATAATATCTATGGACAAAAAAAAAAGTTCCTATTGAATTTGTGCCCATATGTATATACCACATATATATGCAAGGTGATTATTCTTTACTCTGATCATTTCCCATTCCTCGTTAATATGTTTATAATCATAAGTTATATTGTCATCCCTAATTGACATATGTGGAAGATATATTTGCACCCCTCGTAAGGTATTAAGGCACCATGATTTGTCAAAATATTTCGTTTAATAAAATTTTACCTTTATTTTTAAAGATTATTAAAGATAACTTTAATTAAGGCAACCCATGTTAAGATTCAAAGAAATATGAAAATAAAATAAAAGCTTTGCATGCGAATACCACAGATTTTTTTTTTTTTAATCCAATGAAAAGTAAGTAATCGTTTATGACTTACTGGTGGGATATTTTGATTTATTGTTCTCTAAATCTTGTATTGTGTGGGAAAGTCTTCCATTAGAATAACAAAAATTAAAGCAGGCAAAAGAAGACAGACGGTTAAAAGAAAAAAAATATATATCATAAAACATCCTACCTTCAATTCCCAGAAAACACCATCCACGTAAAAATGAAATGGTGGAAATTTAATAGTAAGAGCCAATTTAGTCGCCATTAAAAAAAAAACAAACAAAAAAGAAAAGTAATCCATTAAAATGATCATGAGCAATCTCGCAATCACACTGCATGGTATGATCAAAGCCCATATATTCCTTTCCAGCCAAATAGAAATATATTATACGAGTCTATGACAACTTTCCATCACACATTAAAAATAGAAAAATAATAACTATGAAAGTAAAAGGGAAGATCGACGAAAGGAATCAAAACATGAGAGAATAATTTCTAGATTGATGGAAGAGATTGGGAAAGAGAAGGGAGCATACAGATTCAGGAAAAAAAGGAAAGGAAAAAAAATTTGGGCTTGAAGGTTGAGTTTAGAGATGGGTTTTAGTTAGTGTTTTTAATCTTGTAAATTTTGGATTTATTATTACTTTATATAATTTAGTCGTTTTGCTGCAAAAAAAAAAAAGTACTTTTATGCCATTTATGGCACAAATATAACACTCCTTGGCATATTAGACTTTTCATTTTAAGAAAAATTACCCAAAAAAAAAAGAAGAAAAAGAATTCAGCAACAGTAGGGGATCGAGAAAAGTAATTTGACTATTTGACAAACAAACTAAACTATCTAACAAACTTGTCTAGGGTTGGCAATTCGTGTCAATTGTTCGTGTCATATCAATGTATATGTATAATAGATAAATACTTAATTTAAACACGACTCATTTAATAAATAAGCTAGAAATTATGATACAAACATAATCCGTTTATAAACGAGTTGACATAACACGACCTGTGTAACTTGTTTATTAAAGAGATCATATTGACCATGAGACATGACTCGTGAACACGACTTGTTTAATAAAGAGTCTTATAGAAATATGACCAAATTTTAAATTTGATTTAAGTAAATACCCCTTTTATCAAATATTATAGAGAAATATTTGGTATATATGTCTATATACCAAGTGTAAAATTTTATATACTAAGTATAAAAATTATATACCTATTACATTTCAATACTGAAATTGATAGATAACATATCTACCAAGTATAAAAATATATATACATAGACATTCAGCTATAAAATTTTAAAAGTAGACATCTACTTAATCAAATTTAAAATATTGGTCATCTACCTAAATTTCTCTTTAAAATAAATAAATTAGAAATTATGATACGACATGTCGCTGTTTATAAATGGGTTGACATGACGCGACACGATCCGTTTATTAAATAGGTAATTTTTCATGTTAGGGGGTTCAACCTGAATACGACCCGTTAATTAAACGGTTCAATATCTCCAATCTGAATACGACACAAACACGATTAAACTAAATCCAAATTCATTAATTTTATGCGCATTTCAAATCGTATTATCGTGTCATATCACAAATTTAGCTCTAAATATGGCAAAAGATTGTGAATATTACCTTTCTTTTCATCATCATTATTATTATTTGGATTAAAAGGTATATAACTGTTGACTCAAGATTGTTAGGAAAGGAAGAGTCTATATAGTGACAACATCAAATATTTTTCAAGCCTAATATTTTTCAAGCCTCTTTCAATTCTTTTGACTTACAATATTGGAGTAGTTCTCCAAAAAAACTTGTTGATCGAGGTCAATGTTTTACCCACCCCACCCACCCCCCAAAAAGAAAACAATTTCTCTTTGGTTTTCTCGTATTTATTATTGCCAAGATGTTATAAAAACCTTATCTATGATTTCTTAAAATCTATTATTGATTTAAAACAAAAATCCCACATTGATGGCGTATGATATCTATTGGGATGGAGCATCTCTATATGAATACACAACCACTTACACAATTTCCT
This sequence comes from Parasponia andersonii, assembly GCA_002914805.1. Classification (NCBI taxonomy): domain Eukaryota; kingdom Viridiplantae; phylum Streptophyta; class Magnoliopsida; order Rosales; family Cannabaceae; genus Trema; species Trema andersonii. The sequence goes on along the minus strand of JXTB01000348.1, from coordinate 361,061 downwards.
CATGTTACTCAACCACATCTCTACATTTTATCATTTTTTGTCAAAAACCTTTGTTTCTTGAAATACAAATAAAAAAACGAACAAAGTTGACGAAAAATGAAAATATAATATAATATTATAGAAACCTGAATTTACTGTGCTAAGTGTAATTTTGTCATTTCATTTTACATTCCGAATTTTTTAGGTTATAAGGCAAGCTCATATTTAAATCAATTACGAGGCTTTCTGTAATTTTTTTTTTAAAAAAATAACCAAATCAAATTTAAGAGGTTTCCGTATTTCTAAAAACACAATAGAGTTTTGACCAAAAAAATGAAATAAACATTTTCCAATATTAATTCAATTAATTCAGTATTGAATCCTGAAAAAACAATTAATCATTTTCATTAATCACTCTAATCAATATTGAGTCAACCTTCTTAATTATATAAGGGTTTCTAACCTTTTTACCTATAAAAATTAAAAGAAATACAAAAATACAGAGGTTAGTTTTTTTTTTTTTTTTTTCCAATTTTCAGAAGGCTTTTATTAAGAAAACATCACTTTTTAAAAGTTTTTTAAAAAATATTATTTTTAAAATTGTTATTAGTTACCGGTTTGTGAAAATTGGTTACTAACTACTAGTTATAAATAGTTTTAGTTACTAGTTATTAGTTTTTGAAAACTAATTATTGGTCATTTTATATTATTTTTTTAAAAATGATATTTTCTAGATATATTTTAGAAAATAATATTTTTTTAATAAAAACTCTACAAGACCGAAAAAACACAAGTCATCCTATTTTTCAAATTTGTTTTTCTAAAGATGCCATAAAAGTAAATAATCCTGTGAATAACTTAAGTCAAAGGATTCTCATGCACATGCACGCGTACGAATAAATGAGCCTCAAGCATATACAATTTGAATGAACTCATGTGACAAATTAAAAACACTAGAGACTCCTGTGACTCAAGTAATTAATTTATTCTAATCTCTTCCAAGTCTGTTCGTTTCAGCTCTCGAGTGCTATATTTTATTCGCTTTAATTTCCTTTTTCAATAGCTTTAATTTATTCTCGTTGACATCCAATTATATCAAGATTTTCCATAAATTGCTACTTTTATTTGAGCTCTGTAGTACTAGTTGTTGGTGTTGTTCTTACCAACTATCCACGTGTCTTCAAACTGTTGTTGTTAGTTCTACTAATTGTCCACATGTCCAAATTGTTGGTACTGTTCCTACTAACTGTCCATGTGTCCTCGCTATCTTAGAATATTTTTGATTTCACGTTGGATCGAAGAGGCGGGGGCGGCCACAAACAAAGACTCTCTGATGCTTAAGTCAAATATTTACTCCCGAGATTGAATAACAAAGACTAAGTTTTTTTTTTTTGCTTATATAATTTTTGTCTATCTATCTGTATATATATCTTTTTGGGGAGATGTATGGCATATATATATAATCCTGGAACCGAGAACCTGCCGGCTCTCAATCTCAGGATCGAGTACCTTTTTCTCATCATGACTTATTTCAGAAATCACAGGCCGTGATTACCGTAATTTCCCTTGCATTATTGTGATCTGCTTTCTGCCGCCCCTTATGGTGCGAGTTTGGCAGAGGCGAAACTTTGACAACCTGTCATCCTGTCGAGACAATTTGCCTAATGCGTATACCTACCCAGGATCACATTCAATGCCATGTCTGGGTCTGGAGCGGTGCGCTGTCCCCAATGGTCTTCTGGTGGAAGACCCTCGAGGCTTCTGACCTCCAACTATCGAGGTAAGAATTAGATTGGGCTGAACTCATTCAGGGTCTGGGATGGATTTGGTTTGGGCCTACGACAACCAATGGGCCCAAGACGTATCACGTGCGACTTATGTGGCTTTTAAGCGGCTCTCCTAGACACGTGTCGAACGGTGTGTCCCCTACTATCTGTTCCGCCACTTAACTGTCCACGTAGCGCACGATCTAAGAGTGGGCCCCATAATTACCCACATTTCCCTATTTGATGGATTTGCAGCCATTAAGTAGGGAAATCATGCTTCTTAGTTTGCTAATTTAAAGGGTAAGCGTGTCTCATTACCGTCATTAATCCCCAGTTACTGATATTGACGTATGCCAACTCGTGCCACGACTTTTTCAACTTTTCGAAATTTTAACGCTTTCGACTTTCTCGCAACGTTCTCTTCCAGGTAAAACTTTTCAACTTTTCCTCTATAAAAACTATACTAGTGCTCATCTCTTACTTTATCGAAATCCTCAACTGCTCTTATTTCTTTTCTTTCAAAATTTCCAACTTTCTTAAATCTTAGAATTTCTGAGTCCTCCTTTCTCTTGAAACTTTTGCCCCATTTGATTGCACTCACGAAAATGGCTTCGAACTAGAGTCAGAAACTCCACCCTATCCCGGATTCTGAGTTGGGCTCACTAAGGAGGTAGCTCTGCTTTCCTGGCAGAATTACCTTACAAAGGGTTGAGGGCCTGGCAGACTGGTATCTTCGCTCCTCCGCCCCCGAAGGTTCCATCGTCTTAGGGAGAAAGCACCTGGAGTGGTTACGGTTTCCCTTTTCTCCCCTAGTCCACCAGTTCTTCAGCCTGACGGGGATTCATCCGATGCAGTTGAACACCAACGGGTTCATGATCCTGATGGGGCTCTCTGCTCTATTGGTCCTTCTCAATGTGCATATCGACTTGGAGGTGGTCTTCTATGCCTACAAGCTCACCCTCATCACCAAACGGAGCTCTTACTCTATTTTCTACCTCTAGCTGCTCCCAGGATGCCATGTTTTCTGGGGCTTGCCGAGGTCGGACAAGCAATAAAATTCTCACTCCAGGCTGTACGCTGTCGGAGGGGAGTGGTGCTCTCCTTGGATGAACGGGGAGCATTTCCAAATTTTTCCACTAATTCTGCAAAGTAAATATTGAGTTGTGCTTTGATTTTTGGGTCTGCGTACACTTTGTCCCTTTTTTGCTCACGATATCTGGGCTCGCGCAGACTCTGTGGAGGAAAACAGGTTTGAGCTGTGGCTGTCAGCAGGGTAACTCAAGGAGCTAGAGGGAGTCATCGTCCTCGGATCCTCTGGGGATTGCCGACACATTCAGGCCGTTCTAAATCCCCAAGTGATGAACATAATGCCAAGGATGGTCTCACATCTCCCCTTTTGGCTAGATACGTGGGTCATCACCAAACACCTTCGGAGCCAGCTTGACATTTCAACTCTGAACCGGTTCCACCGGGATGAGCAGAGTTGCATCACCATGGTGGGTCATCAGATTATGGCCTCGAGCCAGCTAGCAGGTCCCAATAACCTGGTGGCATCGATTAGTGAGTACCGTCACCCACAAAGCCCGATCTAAGGCCCCTGCCAGTCGGTATCTTGTGGTGTCTACTGAGGACGAGGCTTGGGGGCAGGGAGTTGTCACCCCAAGAATAAGCTCAGACGATGATGCGCTCATGGCACTTTCTCCTGGGCCAGGCGGGCCCGCGATCCGGGAGATACTGGCCATAAAGACCGTGCATGGCAAAGGGATGCCTTTGTGCCTGCCAGGGGAGCTTGCTGTGCCGGCTCCTTCTGACCCCAGCTCCGGCTCAAAGACGAGCGCGGGGTCCAGTTCTGCTCGCTCACATAGGGAAATTGCCGAGCTCAGTGGAGGGGCACCTAGGCTAAAGTCTCGCCTATCTTCCCCTCCCCCGATCTCTATGAAGCAGGGTCATGAAGTCAACCCATCTGAGGGGAACAAAAGTCCGACGGAGAAAAGAGGCAAGTCTACCTCTTCTTCAGGTAGTGATGATGACGGGGCTACCTTGACCGTTATGAGGAGAAGAAGGTCCGCGCGCAGTGGCCTGTCCAAGCATGTTGGTCAAGACAAGACTGAAGCATTACAGCCAGGCAGGTTTCTAAGTGAGGTGGTTATCGGGGCTGCTGAAGTAGCAGCGGTCGTAGTGGCTTCTTCTGCTAAAAATGCGCCACCTCCAGTTGCCGCCGAAGTTGCACTTAGAGACAATTCGTCTTTTACCGCCCCCACCCCCCACTTTAGAAGCATCAAAAGAAGCTATTGGAGCGCGCTTGGTGGGGGGAGACGGTGTCCTCGCGGTTGGCGGGTAGGAGTCGCATTCCTCGGATGCGAATGATCCCAGGGAAAGGGTCCGACTGTGAAGTTTAGCTGGAGGTGCTCTCTCTAGAGAACGTAGGCCTCATCGCTAGCCACTGCCTTGCACAGGTCTAGCTCGTCTAGCCATCATCTCCATGCTTTCGACATCTTTGCTAAACACTGACTCCCTTTTTTTTAATATTCTGCAGCTAGCCACTGTTCAATCCTTCTACTCTTCTCGTGCCAGGGAGCTGACCGGGTAGCTGAGTGCCTGTGCTACAGTGGCTGAGCAGAGTGAGGTCGCCCTTGCTGTGTTGAGGGTGGACTTCGACCTGTATCAGAGCCTGTACGAAGCTAGGGTCAACAATGCAGTGGCTCATGTCTTGAGCGTCGAGAGGGCCAGATGTGAAGAGTTGACTGCTAGGTTGGCCAAGGCGGAGGGGAAAGTGCAGTCTCTCGAAGCAGAGGTTCTGGGTCTGTGCTTGAAAGCCGAGGCTGCCAAGTTGGCCCAAGCTGAGCTCAAGGTTAAGGAGCAGGAGCTGCAGAGCACAGGGGCCGAGATGAGGCTGGCTTTTATTGCTCGTGACAGAGCCGTCGACAAGGCTAAAGAGGCGAGGAGAGCCAAGGCGAAAGCTAAGTTAGAGGCCTATTCCCTGCAGCGCAAGCTCGACCGGTCTAACGAGGTAATCTGACATCTCTATTTGGATCACTGTAAACTGATGGAAGCTCACGTGGAGCTGACTCGCAAGTGCTCGTAGCGGTAGGCAAAACTGAGCTGGCGGTGCTAAAAGATAGGCTGGCAGATGCAGAGAAGCTGAAGACAAGGTACCAGAGGCAGGTGGACATTTTTTCTGCGGAGAGCTATAGGTCTAGCTGGGAGAACAGGAAATTTGAGGGCCACGTGGAGGTGGTGATGCCAGACCAGTTCGATGAGCAGAAGGGTATCAAGAGGGACCATTACTCCGTTGGGTACTACATGCAACAGCTGGGGGATGATGTACTGAAGATGCTTGATGAAGAGAATGACGGGCCCTCTACATCTACCTTGGCTACCAAAAAGATTGTGCCTGCTTCTAATATGCCAGAATAAGCCACAGAGGTTCCCGAGGGTCAGCCTAATCCTAGCCTTTTAACTGGCAGAGGGACAAGCACGGTTGTCTTGTCTAGCGATGACTCCGAACCCGATATGCCGCTCCCTGCTGAA
>JXTB01000348.1:343642-355736 GCA_002914805.1 Parasponia andersonii | reverse complement strand
AGGTAATTAGGGACCCTCATTTTTTTGTGTACTTGTAAAATACTAACTGTGTAGTATAAAGCTGACCCTTGTTGTAAGCATTTGTTTATATAATAAAAACAACATACTTTTCTCATGTTTATTCTGTTTTTCTTTTTTCTGTTGCCCACATTTGTGGTCAGAGTCGGGTATCATATACGATACCATTCCCTTATCAGCAGTTCGGCCGACCTCTGGGTCTGGCCCAATCGTATATGATTTGGAGTTATTAGTGAATCCGCTCCATGCTATGACTGATGAGATTAACTTCAGAGATCGGGATGTGAGTTCTGGCTTGTTCGACTCTGAGGATGTATAATTACGGTTATGACTTGTCTTGGCAGAATTTGATCCACGTGTATGGTTGGACTTCTCTGACCCTAAATAGAATCACGCCAGAAACCAGTTCCAAGGGTTGATTGATTCCTGCTTGGACCTATCACTGCAGAAGAAAAAGCCTAGGCTCGGCTCTCACTGGGAATATATAGGGCGTTATCACTCCAACGTATCCTTGTGAGTCCATCAAAGACCTGTTTCTGACAAATAAAGATATTAGGTTTGTGTCCCTGTCGACCACACACTCTATAATTTAAGCATCAATAAACAAAATTTGGTTTTGATTTCCGTCTTTGTGTTTGAAAATTATACGCTTAGTGTCCTGCGTAACTTATCTGGGCCCGCTTCCAATGGGCAGACCCTATAGGGTCTACTTCCAATGGGTAGACCCTGGCCCCTTTTACCTTTATCCTGCACGTAGCTATGGTGCTCTCTAGGGAGGGTCTACTTCCAATGGGTAGACCCTGGCCCCGTTTACTTCCAACTTACATGTAGCTAAGGGACTCTCTGGGGCGGGGGTGTTATCGCTCAATTCTTCCCCATCATACAGGTATTTCTTGAGGGTCGGCAACAAGTTTTGTTGCGCAGCCCGTTGCCTTTCATATGTTCTCTCGGATCCTCGGCAAGCATTTTACTATGCGATATGATTCCCGCAGTACGATCTTAAATAGGGTCCACTAACAAGCATTCTATTGCATAGCTCGCCCATCTTCTTACATTTTCTCGGGCCGTCAGCAAGCATTTTATTGCGCGACGTAATTCTTGTAGTATGATCTTTAATGAGGTCTATTGGCAAGGACTTTATTGCGTAGCTTATTCCTCCTCGTACGTTTTCTTGGGACATCGGTAAGCATTTTATTGTACGATGTGATTCCCACAGTATGATTTTTAATGAGGTCAGCTGGCAAACATTTTATCATGCAGCTCATTCCTCCTCGTACGTTTTCTCAGGCAATCAGCAAGCATTTTATTGTGCAGCTCATTCCTCCTCGTACGTTTTCTCGGGCAATCGGCAAGCATTTTATTGCGCGATGTGTTCCCATAATAAGATTTTTAATGAGGTCTGCTGGCAAGCATTTTATTGCGCAACTCATCCCTCTTCGTACGTTCTCTCGGGCCATCGGCAAGCATTTTATTGGGCGATAAGATTCCCATAGTACGATCTTTATTCGTGTGAAGAGCTTAAGGGGTCTGCTAGCAAGGCCTTTATTGCGCAGCTCATTCCTCTTCGTACATTTTATTGGGATATCGGCAAGTATTTTATTACGCGATATGATTCCCACAGTACGAATTTTAATAAGGTCAGCTGGCAAGCATTTTATTGCGCAGCTCATTCCTTCTCGTACGTTTTCTCGGGCAATCGGCAACCATTTTATTGCGCGATGTGATTCCCACAATAAGATTTTTAATGAGGTCTACTGGCAAACATTTTATTGCATAGATCATCCCTCTTTGTACGTTCTCTCGGGCCATTAGCAAGAATTTTATTGGGCGATATGATTCCTATAGTACGATCTTTATTCATGAGAATAGCTTAGGGGGTCTGGCACTAAGAGGGCAGACCCTCGTAAATAGGAAACTAATGGGTAAGGAGCAGACCCTTGTAAATAGCAAACTAGTGGGTAAATCTATGCAGCAGACATCTCGATTTGTTTTGGGATCAGGCTACTCAATAATACAAGCATTTACATGTGTCTCACACATAGCATTTCTTCAGGTGCTGGGCATTCCACATGTTGGGTAGGCTCTTCTCAGTCTTGAGTTCTTTTAAGATGTATGCGCCATTGTCGAGCATTTTGATCACCTCGTAGGGCCCGATCCAGTTAGATTCTAGCTTCGAGGAATTCCCTGTTCTGACCTTTTGACCTAATCTCCAGCGTTAAACCGGCGAGCATTAACTCTCTTTGCGTAATAAGATCTGGCTTACTGGTGGTACGAGGCCAGATGGATCAGAGCCACGTCTCTCGTTTCTTCAAGGAGGTTTATGTCGTGGCTTAGCTATTGCTCGTTTAGTGAGGCATCTTTTACTACTTCAGAGCGAAGGTTCGAGAGGCTAATTTCGGTCGGGATCATAACCTCAGACCCATAGACCATGGCAAAGGGTGTTCTTCCCATTGATCTATGCTCTATGATTCGATGGGACCATACGACGGCTGGTAGCTCTTCTAACCATTTTTCTTTAGCCTCATGCAAGTTCTTTTTAATATTGCTGAAGATAGCCTTGTTCATTGCCTCTGCTTGGCCGTTCCCCTGAGGGTAATTTACAGATGAGAGGCTGAGCTTTATGTCATATAAATCACACAGCTCCTTGAGTTTGGCGTTTTGGAACCGTATGTCATGGTCAGCATGTATCTCTTTTGGGATTCTGTACTGGCAGATTATGTTTTTCTAAATAAAGTTAATCGTTTCTGCCTTATTGACGATTGCATAGACTTCAGCTTCCACCCATTTGGTGAAATAATCGGTGGCTAGTAAGACATATCTCCTTCCCCTAGGGCTTTTGGGGAGCTCTCTGATGATATCCAGATCCGACTTCGTAAAGGGCCAAGGAGTTATGTTCAAATGGAGTTCTTCTATGGGATGGCATTCCAGGGGGTAAACCTCTGGCACTTATTGCATTTCTTGACGAACTAGGCAGCCTCAGTCATCATGTAGAGCCAGAAGTATCCAACCGTTAAGGCCTTGTGGGCAAGGCTTCGCCCGCTGGAGTGGTTGCCATAGACTCCCTCGTAGATTTCTTCCATCAGCCTTTGTGCCTCCGTGGGGCCTATACACCTCAGTATCGGTCCCACTGCCGATCTTTTATACAGTTGGCCCCCCACCATCGAGTATTGGGCGGCTTTCAGTCTGATCGACTTCGCTTCTTGGGGGCCTACTGGCAGCTCATCCGATATCAAGTATTGGGTGATAGGTCTCATCCAACATTCATCCTCAGAGTCGGTCGCGAACATGTGGCACGTAGGATTTTCCAAAGGGTCTCTCGTATATTTGCCTTCTAGCAGAACCTTCGTGTGTTTGGTTATTCCCTCCATCGATGCGCTTTTAGCTACTCATTAGCCTTTTGGTTCATCTCCCTGGGTATCTGTTCAATATCGAATTTGTTAAAGCGGGCTTTCACCCCCATTATCCTGGAGAAGTACCTGTGCAATCTTGGCTCTTTCAGTTCGAAGTCTCCCCTAACCTGACCCATGATCAGCTGCGAATCAGTCTTTACTGCGATATTTTCTACTCTGAAGTGCAAGGCTAGCTCGAGGCCTTGCAGTAGCTTCGTACTCCGTCTCATTATTTGTCGTCTGGAAACCAAGTCTCAAGGCTTTCTTTATCCTGAGTCCTACTGGGATCCGCAGGACTATTCCGATGCCTGACCCTGAGGTATTCGTGAATCCATTGGTGTAGAGGGTTCAGGTTGAAAGGATGTGAGCCGGAGGCGTCTGTGGCCGAAGGACTGGATTTCTACTAGGAAGTCTGCCATGACTTGCCCTTTTTTCGCCACTCGAGGTTGGTACTCGATGTCGTATATTCCCAGCTCAATGGCCCATTTGGTCAGTCATCCCGATAGATCTGATTTGGTTAAGATTTGCCGGATGGGGAAATCTATATATACCATGACTGAGTGTGCCTTGAAGTACTGCCTCAATCTCTTCTTAGCATTAACCAGAGCAAAAACTGGTTTCTTTGCAATACTGTATTGTGTCTCTGCATCCAGGAGCATGCAGCTTGCGTAGAACACCGGCTTTTACTTGTTGTCTTCCTCGACGAACAGCACAGTGCTGATCACTACTTCGTACACTGCCAAATAAGCATATAAGCGTTGTCCTTCTACCAGGGAGGCCAGGATAGACGGGTGACTTAAATACTGCTTTAGCTCCATCAGTTCCTTATCCTGCTCCTCTCTCCAGACGACTTGGGAGTTTTTCCTTATACATTGGAAGAAAGGCTTACATCGGTCAGATATTTTGGAGACAAACTGTCTGAGTGTGGCTATCTTCTTGATTAGGCACTGGACCTCCTTAACGGTCGATGGTCTTTGTTCATCTATGATTGAGGACAACTGGGTTGGGTTGGCCTCAATGCCCTTTCTGCTTACGATATGCCCCAGGAACTAGCTGGAGTACACCATGAAAGCACACTTCTTGGGATTCAGACGCATTCAGTATTGCCTCAGAACTTGGAAACACTCGTCCAGATGCCCTAGGTGGTCTGAAGCCTCTTTGCTCTTCACGACCATGTCATTGATGTAAACCTCCATCGTTTTCCCTAATAGCTCGGTAGGTCACTCCCGTATTCTTCAAACCAAAAGGCATCCGTTTGTAGCAGTACAAACCTCGCTCTGTAATGAATACTGTGTGGATCTGGTCTTCTTCATATAGAGAGATCTGGTTGTATCTAAAGTAAGCGTATAGGAAACTTATCCTGTCGAATCCTGCCGTCACATCGACCATTTAATCGATCTTTGGTAGGGGAAAACTGTCTTTTGGGCAGGCCCTATTCAGATTAGTGAAATCTAATTGTTGGTAAATTGACCTAACATTTAGGAAAATCATGCATGGTTGCAGTTATAGAAAATATATGATCATATCATTAACACAGCAGAAAAATAAGCGGATTTAGGTTTTAAAATTTTTTACATGAAAACAGTTTTCATAACTATATAATACACATGCATTATATACAGGATCATGTACAACACAAATCAAATCTACATACAAAACCCTAAAGATGAGATTAGGGTTTACCTCTTGTAGCGTGTTCCTCCTTGATCTCCTTCTTACTGGTGATTAAACCTCCAACTTTAGATCTTCTTGTCTATGCTCTTACTCTTGGTTGATGAAGCGAGTGGGCGCCAAGTCAAAACCTTTGTTGGATAACGATCAAGAACGCCTTCTTGATCCTATGGAATACCGGGATGTGAAATGAGACTATGAGATTGTTGAAAAACTTTTTCACTCTCACTTAGCCTAGGTTGGCCAAATTTTCTCTCCATCTTCCTGTGCCTTATGCGTGTGACTCTTTAGAGTTACTGTGTAGATTTTCCTCTCATATATCTTATATATATGGAACCAAAAACTGCTAACCCTAATCCAATTAGGATTGGGCTTGTTCTCCAATTTGGGCTTTGGGTGTATTTTTATAAATATGTCCAACTTATGAAACTTATTTATAAAAATACCAACTTCTATGTAGAATCATTATTTTACATAGTTTCATGAAACTTATTTCACAAATACCACCAACCAATTAATGCGCTTAATTGAGCTAGACAAGAGACCTTATGGATCCAAATAATCTAAGCTCTAATAATATGATAAATACATAATAACTCTTATTATGGTATTTACATACATATTATTAGTAAAGGGGACACTCCACCAAAGGCCTAATACTGCACTCTTAGATTAACTGTCATGCCTTTTATAAAGATTTAATCAACTAACCTTGATTAACCGATCCATCTAGCATATTCTATACCACATATATAATCCCTATACAATGCCATAGTTGGATAGGTGAAATTACCGTAATACCCCTCAAACACATATTTACCTTTAAGTTACCATCTTTCTATCAAGGAATAATGTTGTCGATAATTTTGTTCTCAATGGCCATTTAGACAAAATTATCAACCAATTCATAAAGTGAATACTAAGATCTTAGATTTAATTATTCATGAATCTTGGAAGAACCTAAAGTAGCATTAATGTATAGTGTTCTTAACTATTTGATGTTCCCATCAATTCATAAGTCATAACCTCCAATATGCCAGAGTTCACCTCTAACTTCATAGAGGTTAGTCTTTTAACAAATCAAAAGGCTATAACCCATGAAAGCAAGTCCAGTCAAACATCAAGGATTAAGATTTATATGCTAAGAACTAGTTTATGATAATATAAGAATTGAGTTACGATACTCCAATTCTTTATATTACCTGATCCAACTTAATACACATAACTTGTTTATGTTGTATTAGTGTTTCTATCAGAAGTCAGATACTTCAATGATTTGAAACACATCTGATAACTCTATGAAAATAGAGTTATCTTGTGTGTTTTTAGTCTAAGGTTAGTTGCTTTAGAAGAATAAATTTTATAGTTTAGGTGCCTTTCTTTACTTTATTTCAGTTTTTGGCGTTGCTGATGTTTAAGATCTAATCTAGTTAATATCTATCTTATTTCCCTTGATTTTTATTAAAATTACTGAAATCTGGTCTTAAGCCTTGCAGAGATTAAATGGCAGCAGCCTAGAAGGAAAGCTGAACTTAAGTGAAAGCTGGAAGCAACTTTACTGCAGCAACACGGTAGAGCAACGCTGAACAGCAGAGCCAATTTCCAGCTGGCGTTTATTTTGAACAGCTAGTGCTGACAGCCAACAGTAAATACCAGCTAAAGAGAAATGAAGAAAAGTGGTCCTTACCCCTCTATTTGGCTGACACCTGTGCTAGGGATTTACCCTAATATAAAAGGAAAAAGGAAAGAAAGCTGTACAAGGGAGGCGGCTGAATAAAAGGATACACGAAAAAAGAAAGGAAGGAGAGAGAGGGGAGAGTACAAAGAAGAAAGGAAGAAGAAGAGGAGGCGTACTGGCAGCAGCAAGGAGTTAACCCACCATCATCCAGCTAGCACTTTCTTCATCTCTTTTAATCTTCTTTGTATTTGATAATTTCTTTTCCTTTTCTTAAACTTTCTGTAATCTATGGAGCATTTTAGGTTGCTGATTTTTACATTTCAGACCATGAGCTAAGTTTCCTTAGCTGGGATTATGATGAATCTGAGGTTGTAATGATGGATTAAAGTTGTTTTAAATGTTTATGGTATTTTCCTTTAGTTCGTTCAAGTGTGCTTCACTAATATTTCCTTTTGTTGCTTGGCCATCAATATTTAGGATAAACAAATTAGGATTAATTCTGGAAAGGTTAATCTTAGTTGGACTTAGCTTGAATGATGCATGATTCAATCATCTCTTAGTAGATCTTTGAATTAGTAATGGTATAGGAATATATTGTTACCATGCAAACCCATTGAGAATTGATACTATAAATGATGTTTTGAGAACCGGGTTAGCATAGGAATATGTCAAATCTGGTTTAAAAAGAACTTAAAACATATTGAATTCGGAAGATTAATATGTACAGATTGAATTTTCAGTTACTGGAGTGATTTTGCCACAGGCGTTGCTGCAGCAATTAAACCCAGATTTGCAACCAAGGAGGATTCAATAATCCTAGCATATCCACACCACTGATTCACAATCACTTGATTAGATCTCATTACTTTCTGCTTAATATTTACTTTTCTGCTTGCATCTTTAAATTGTTGCTATTTTATTACAAATCTCTATTTCTCATTCATTAAACTAGCTAGTTTGACATTTAAGTTTTACAAATAATTTTGGTAATCAATCCATGTGGANTAGTTTAATCTAGCAAATATCATAATTTCATATAAGAGATAGTTGTTTATACTCAAAAGGGTAAAATTAAAAATCTGCTTTTTAGGGCAAAAATCTCAACACTATTTAGGTCTGATCGTCGCTACTCTTCCTCTTTACCACCATCGGGTTGGAGACCCAGTACGGGTATACGTACTCTATGATTAGACCGTTCTCCAATAGTATCTCGACCTCCTTGTTGATCACTCTATTTTTCTCCGGCACGAACCTTCGGGGCTTTGTCTGACCGGAGGAAAGTTGAGGTCTATGTTCAGATGGTGGCAAGTATGTGCGGGGTCTATTCCGGGTATGTCATCATGGGACCACGTGAAGGCGTCCTTATTCTGCCTGTGGAATTCCAACAGCTTGATCCTCTCCTTTTCGGGCAGCAGGGCCCCAACCAAAATTACTTTCTCCTGTTCTACTTCTCTCAAAGGGACACTACCAGCTCTTCAACTGTGGTTTCTAGCCTGTCAGACTCATGGGGCAGACTCCTAGAACGTGCGCTATGTGGATGGTTCAGTGGTAGAATAGATGGTAGGGGACTCACCATTCGACATATGTCCAAGAGATCCGCTTGAAAGCCACATAAGTTATACGTGATATGACTTGGGCCCATTAGTTGTCGCAGACCCGAGCCGAATCCATTCCAGATCGTGGATGAGTTCAGCCCAATCTAATTCTTGCCTCGACAGCTGGGGGTTAGAAGCCTCGAGAGTCTTATGCCAGAAGACCATTGGGGACAGCGCACCGCTCCAGACCCAGACAGGACATTCAATGCGATCCTGGATAGGTGTGCGCATTGGGCAAACCGTTCTGACAGGATAACGGGTTATCAAAGTGTTGCCTCTATCAGACTCGCACTATAAGGGACAGTGGAAAGCAGATCACAACAATACAAGGGAAATTATGGTAACTATGGCCCGTAATTTTTGAAATAAATTATGATGAAAAAAAAGTACTTGATTCTGGGATTGAAAGCCGACATTATATATATATGCCATAAATCTCCCCGAAAAGATATATATATATATATATATATATATATATATAGATAGATAGACAAAAGTTATATAGGCAAAAAAAAAAAAGCTTAGTCTTTGTTATTCAATCTCGGAAGTAAATATCTGACTTAAGCATCGCAGAGTCTTTGCAGATGACTGCCCCACCTCTTCAATCTAGTATAAGATCAAAAACATCCTGAAATAGCGAGAACACATGAACAATTGGTAGGAACAACACCAACACCAGTCCATGCAGTATTTCTCTCCCTCAGATTTATTTTCTTCTAAAGCTAGTTTTGTTTATCGACGCTAACTCTTATGATGTTATTAATTAATCATAAGCAATTACAAAAATTTATTAATACATATATATTTTTTATTCTCAAGTGTTGCGGTTCAAAAACTTCAACTGGTTATTATATATTTGTGTTATTTATTTATTTATTTATTTTTGCAGGTTAATTGTAAGAATGGTGATCATAACGAGTTTAAAGATGTTGATGATATCCCTGAAGTGTAAAGTGAGAGGTTTAAGGGGTAAAAGTCCATACGTAAAAGTTGGGAGAACTGAGAGCACCAGGATACAAATGAGGCATTTTAAACCTCAAAAATTAATAGAAAAGACTCTAAAGAATGCATACTATATATTGAGTCGAAAATAATTAATCAAGTAATTATTACTTTTACCAGCAGCTAAGTACTAATTCCTTTTCCTCATCTGTATATGGAAGGAAAGTTCATTAGTTCCTTTTTTCTTATAATTATTATTCTTCTTTCTTTTGGTGTAATTCCATAGAAAAATGTTCATTAAATTATGTGTGTTTTTCAGTCTATACACTAAGAAAAGTATGGAGTCCATATTTATATGTGGATTCACACATCTATTATGTAGTGCTAAGTTGTGTCTGACAGCATGCTCAATTTATGTTTGTTCTTCATATTATTTTATTTTCATCCTTTAATAATTGGGTGATTAGGTTGTTGTGGAAAAAGAAAATCCTGAAACTGAGAGGTATAAGAGTACATTTTATATCCTCATCATCCAGTTAATTTGGCCAAAAGATCACGAGTTGAACGAGTTCGCAACTCGGTCCAAACTGCGGAAAACGTGTTTAACATTCGGCATTATATGTCTGTGTGACTGTGGTCCACATACTTTTCCTACATCTACGTGTTGACTATATTCACCTTATGATTTATGACTCGTAGATCGTTTTCTAGTACTATAGCCAAAATATCCACCCAGAATACACAGTAATAATAATCACCATAACTTCTAGTCCAGAAAGGTTGCTCAAGTATACAGTCAACAGGACTAGTGGCAAATTTACATACATGCAACCTTTCACTTGAAATTACTCCTGATAAAACGTAAATATATAGCGTCTTAAAACGAGTTATATAGATATATACTATATAATTTACATGATATAATAAAATTATTTTTTACTCGATTTAATTTTTTTTAAACTCATTATAGTACATGTAGGTTGGTTACTATTTCCAACGTTTATGTTATGTCCGATGAAAAGAGTGGCATAGATGAAAAGACTCGTGTGTGAAGCTCGTGGCAATAATTGACCTCTGCTAATTTATTTCTTTCTTAATCAAGGACTTTTATTTTTTTATTTTTGAAAGCATTCTTAACCTCAGACTTGGAATGGCCATATTCATAAATACAAACACATGGCCCGCGTACCTACGTGTAATAATCAAACACCTGCAATCGCACTATACTCGCTACAAGAAACACCATTTTGCCGAAGCAACTTAAATAATGTATCGGCAGTATATCTGTCTTTTAAAAAAAAAAAAAATCAGTAAAATGTACATTTGCCCATGTTTTTTTTTTTTTATTTAGGCTAAAGTGGGGTATTTTTTTATTTTTTATATATTTATCTACGCATTATTAAATTTGCATCGAAAATCTCCCGTGAAAAAAAAATTTTGGACGCGTATTTATTTTAGATAAATTGTTAAATATCTTTTGCCAACATATTATAGTTATTACATTGGCAAAAATAACACATTTTCTTATTTTTTATATTATTTATACTTTTACCGACGCATCATTAAATTTGCGTTGACAAAAGTCACACATTTTTTTTATTTTTATATTTTTTATTATCTATATTTTTACTGACGCATTAGAGTATCGAAAAAAGTCAAGTATTTTTATTTTTTTAGTACATATATATATATATTCTATCTTTTAGATTATCTATATATTTCGTGACGCTCTTTTTTGTTAACAAAAGTCGAAAATTTTTAATTTTTAATTTTTTAATCACTATAAAAAGAATAAATTAAACAAAACAAGTTTGATATTTTTGAAAAATTTCCTCATTATTATTTCATTAGAACTAGTTTCTTTGAAGTAGCTTTATAAGGGATGATCCCCAATTAGTTTTTTGTTGCGTGTGGTATGTGAAATACCTTATTCATATAATTCTAGTTATTTCAATTTTAGTTTTTAAATTTTCATATTACATTTTAATCTTAGAAATATTTAAACTTGTAAAAATCATCTTAGAAATGTTTAAAACTTATCAAAAATAGTATTTATTTGTCTCAATTATTATGGAAAGTATTTTATTAAACTTTCTATTAATATTAATATTGTTGTGGTCATACATAGGCCTTATATTTGAAGAAATACTTCATGTGATAGTGCCACCTAATCAATTGGACTATACTTACGTGGAGCACTAACATGCTAACTTTTTTTGTTCTCACATTAGCATACTAATTGAGAAGGGAGATTGAAAAAAAAAAAAACTAAAGTATGATATATTATTAAGTTTAAGGCCTACAATTCAGGTAACGGCACGATAACCCTACTCAAAAATGACACTAAGTTAGAAGGTCCATGTAACATCCCCCGATCCCACACACGTATACATAAGGGTATTTGTATAAATATTTAGAGAGATCGGGAGACACTACTCGACTTAAAACTGATAAAATCGGGGAAAATTAAAATTTTTTAGAAGGAAAAAGGAAATTTCCAATCATAATTATACATACTCTAATGTATACATATATACACCCTCGGTAAGTAGGCCTCTCATGAAAGTTACATAATGTACACACACAAAATAGGTACAAAATCGTCTATCAGAAAACCACAGCATCAAAATGCTCATATACACAAGCCGCGGTCAGAAAGTCAGCGCTCCTCCTCTAACTCACATATCATCCATACCTTCTGCAATGTAAGAATATTAATGAGTATAAAACTCAGTAAGTAACTTATGCAGATGCAGAGTACATATAACATGAAACAAATGGTCATATGGTTGGGATCCCTG